>VSMD01097588.1:71415-103032 GCA_008750895.1 Mirza zaza
TCCAAAAAAAAAAAAAAAAAAAAGATCAATATACAAAATCAATTCTAAGGCCGGGCGCAGTGGCTCAAGCCTGTAATCCTAGCTCTCTGGGAGGCCGAGGTGGGCGGATCGTTTGAGCTCAGGAGTTCGAAACCAGCCTGAGCAAGAGCGAGACCCCATCTTTACTATAAAAAATAGAAAGAAATTAATTGGCCAACTAATATATATAGAAAAAATTCGCCGGGCATGGTGGCACATGCCTGTAGTCCCAGCTACTTGGGAGGCTGAGGCAGCAGGATTGCTTGAGCCCAGGAGATTGAGGTTGCTGTGAGCTAGGCTGACGCCACGGCACTCACTCTAGCCTGGGAAATAAAGTGAGACTTTGTCTCAAAAAAAAAAAAAAAAAAAAAAAAATCAATTCTATTTCTATACAATAGCAATGAACAAACCAATAACAAAATTCAGAAAACAATTCCAAAGCCAGCTGTGGTGGCTTATGCCGGTAATCCTAACACTTTGGGAGGCCAAGGCAAGAGGATCACTTGAGCCCACAAATTTGAAGTTATAGTGAGCTATGATTGTACCACTGCACTCCAGCCTGGGCAACAGACAGAGTGAGACTCTGTCCCTACAAAAAAAAAAAAAAAGAGAGAGAAGAAGAAGAAGGAGGAGGAAGAGGAGGAGGAAGAGGAGGAGGAGGAGGAGGAGGAGGAGGAAGAGGAGGAGGAGGAGGAGGAGGAGGAGGAAGAGGAGGAGGAGGAGGAAGAAGAAGAAGAAGAAGAAGAAGAAGAAGAAGAAGAAGAAGAAGAAGAAGAAGAAGAAGAAGAAGAAGAAGAGGAGGAGGAGGAGGAGGAGGAGGACGAGGAGGAGGAAGAAGAAGAAAACAATTCCATTACAATACCATCTAAAAGAATAAAATGTTTAGGAGTAAGTTTAACAAAAGAAGTATAAAACTTATACTTTAAAAATTACAAAACATTGTGAAAAGAAATTTAAAAAGATAGATAAATAGAAAGATATCCCATGTTCATTAATTAGAATACTTAATATTGTTAAGATGGAAATATTTCCAAATTAAACTACAGGTTCAATGTGATCCCTATTAAAATCCCAGCTGATTGCAAAATTGACAAGTTGATACTAAAATTTGTGTGAAATTTCAAGGGAATCACCAACACAATCTCGAAAAAGAACAAAGTTAAAGCACTCAAACTCCCTGATTTCAAAACTACAACCCTATAGTAATCAAGACAGTATGGTACTGGCATAGGCTAAATGTAGAGATCAATGGAATAAATTGAGAGTTCAGAAATAATTCCTCACATTTACGATCAGTTAATTTTCAACAAGGGTAACAAGACCATTCAATGGGAGAAATAATAGTCTCTCAACAAATGGTGCTGGGACAATTATTAAATAGATAGCCACAGGCAAAAGAATGAAACTAAACCCCTACCTCACACCATAAACAAAAATTAACTCAGAATGAATTATAGACCTAAATTTAAGAGCTAAAACTATAAAACACTTAGAAGAAAAATGTAGGAGTAAACCTTTGTGACCTTTAATTAGTTAGGCAATTTTTTTTTTTTAGATATGACACCAAAAATAAAAGCTACAACAAAAAATAGATACCTGGAACTTCAACAAAATTAAAAAACTTTTGTGCTTTAAAGCAGCAGTCTCCAACCTTTTTGGCACCAGGGATGGGTATCATGGAAGACAATTTTTCTACAGACCCGGTGGGGGGAATGGTTTGGGGATGATTCACGCACATTACGTGTATTGTGCAGTCAAACCTCTCTGCTAATGATAATCTGTATTTACAGCCATTCCCCAGCACTAGCATCACCACCTCAGCTCCACTTCAGGTCATCAGGCATTAGATTTTCATAAGGAGCCCACAACTTAGATCCCTTGCATGTGAGTTTATAGTAGGGTTCTCACTATGAAAATCTAATGCTGCTGCTGATCTGACAGGTGGCAGAGCTTATGCGGTGATGGTAATGCAAATGATGGGGAAAGGCTGTAAATACCGATTAAGCTTCTCTTGTCCCACTGCTCACCTCCTGCTGTGCAGCTTAGTTCCTAATAGGCCACAGACTGGTACTGGTTCACAGCCCAGGAGTTGGGGACTGCAGCTTTAAAGGATACTATCAAAAAAGTGGAAAGAAAACCCATTGAATAGGAGACAATATTTGCAAATTATATATCTGAAAAGGAACTTATGTCTAGAATATGTAAAGAACTGTTACTATTCAACAATAAAAAAACCCAAATACTTCAATTTTAAAATAAGCTAAGGATTTGAATAGACATTTCTCCAAAAAAAAAAGACATATAAATGTCCAATTTGCACATAAAAAGGTGCTTGGACAAATGGAAATCACAACCAGAATGAGGTATCATTCATATCCACTAGGATGGCTATAATCAAAGAGAAAGATAATAACAAGTATTGATGAGGATGTGGAGAAATTGGAACCCTCATTCACTATTAATGGGAATGTAAAGTGATATTATACATTCCACTGATTTGGAAAACAGTCTGGCATTTCCTCAAAAGGTTCAACACAGTGTTGCCATGCAATTCCAGCAATTCTAGCTGATCCAGCAATTCTACTCCAAGGTATACACCTAAGGGAAACAAAAACATATGTACACACAAAAACTTGTACATTAATGTTTATAGCAGTATTATTCATAGTGGCCAAAAGTAGAAACAATTCAAATGTCCATCAACTAATGAATGGATAAATAAAATGTGGTACATCCATACAATTCAATATTATTGAGGCATAAAAAAGAATGAATGGAGTACTGAGATGGGTGTGCTGGCTCATACCTATAATGCCAGTGCTTTGGGAGGCTGAGGTGGGAGGATCACTTGAGGCCAGGAGTTCAAGACCAGCCTGGGCAAACTAGTGAGATACTGACTCTACAGAAAATAGAAAAATTAGCCAGGCATGGTGGCACACACCTATAGTCCCAGCTACTGAGGAGGCTGAGGCAGGAGAATTGCTTGAGCCCAGGAGTTCGAGGCTGCAGTGATCTAGGATCACTACACTCTAGCCCAGGCAACAGAGTGAGGCCCTGTCTCCAAAAAAAAAAAAAAATGTTTATCTGATTGTTAAAATAAAAAGAAAAGAAAGGAAAAAAAATGAAGTACTGATATATCGTAAAACATGGATAAACTTTGAAAACATTATGGATAATCTATAATTAATCCTCTCTAGTATAGTTGTTATCTCAGATATTTTAGTTTTCATTTCTAAAAATTAAATTTGGGTCTTTTTATATCTTTCATGTCTCTACTTAACATATTTAGTTTTTCTTCTAGCTTTTTTTTTTTTTTTTTTTTTTTGAGACAGAGTCTCGCTTTGTTGTCCAGGCTAGAGTGAGTGCCATGACGTCAGCCTAGCTCACAGCAACCTCAAACTCCTGGGCTCAAGCGATCCTCCTGCCTCAGCCTCCCAAGTAGCTGGGACTACAGGCATGCACCACCATGCCTGGCTAATTTTTTCTATATATATTAGTTGGCCAATTAATTTCTTTCTATTTATAGTAGAGACGGGGTCTCTCTCTTGCTCAGGCTGGTTTCAAACTCCTGACCTCTAGCAATCCGCCCGCCTCGGCCTCACAGAGTGCTAGGGTTACAGGCGTGAGCCACTGGGCCCAGCCTAGCTTTTTGAACATACAGAGTTATAATAACTCTCTTAATGTTCTTGCCTGCCAATTCTAATATCTGTATCAGTTCCAGGTCAGTTTGATTGATTAATTACATTCCTCATTAGGGGTCATATTTTCCTGCTTGTTTGAATGCTCAGTAATTTTTTATTTAATGCCATTCATCGTATATTTACCTTGTTAGGGGCTAGATATTTTTGTAGTCCCATAAATATTCTTAAGTTTGTTCTGGGACACAGTTATTTGAAAACAGTTTGATCTTTTAAGGTCTTGCTTTTAAGATTTGTTAAGCAGGACCAGAGCAATATTTAGCCTAGGGCCAATTTTGGCCCACAACAGAGATCCTTCTGAGTATTTTATCTGATGTCCTGTGAATGATAATATTTCCACTCTGCCTGGTGGGAGCGGGCACTACTTCCAGCCCCGTGTAAGTTCTAGGTACTGTTCCCACAATACTTTCAGGTGGTTCTGTCCCAGGCCTGGAGCAGTGTCCTCACATTGACGTGCTATTGAGTACTCTGCTGAATACTCAAGGAGACCCTCTGACGATCTCTAGATTTCGTTGTTGTTATGAGTCATTTCTCTCTCTCTCTGAGCAGTTCTCTCCTGTCTGGTTTTCTGTCCTGCGAACTCAAGCTGTCTTGGTCTCCCTGGACTCTCAGCTCCATCTCCTAACCTCAAGGGAATCTGCTAGGCTCTGCTAGGTTTCACCTTTCTGTGCCCCCACCTGGAAACTCTCTCAAGGCAGTAAGCTGGGCAGTCGTAGGGCTTACCCATTTGTTTTCCATCTCTCAGGAATCATTGTTCTTCATGACCTGATGTCCATTGTTTTGAAAAAAGTTATTTAAAAAAATATATTTGTCCAGGTTTTTTGGTTGTTTCAGGTGGGAAGATAAATTTCCTCACTGTTATTCCATCTTGGCCAGAAGTAGAAGTCCACAATCATGCCATGTTTAGAAAAAAAGATAGAATTAACTGGTTCACATCATCTAACCATAGAAGAGAATAAAGGACACTGGTTTTAGGGTTAACTGGATCTATCAATTCAAATCGTGCTTTCTCTTTGTCTCTCCTTCTGGCCCACCATCCCAGATATGCTCCTGTATGTCAACCACATCCTAACAGAGGACACGGCCACTGTCAGCTCCAGAGCCCACCTTTACAGCCAGAATACCAGGGCCAAAGAGAAAGAACTCTCTTTCCATCACTGACCTGGATGACTCCATGGAAAGAGTGGTCTGATGTGAATGCTTCCCACGTCCATGTTCTGTACCAACCGTTAAAGTCAGGAGGGTGCATCACAATGACTGGTCCAACAAACAAAAAAGATATATCATCTACGTTGCCATTGCACACATGGGTTTGGGCATTTGTAAGTATTTTCTTGGAATAACTACCTAGAAATGAAATTGCTGTCAGAGGTATTAGACAAAGTGATTCTCCATGTTGTCCACTTGCCCACCAAAATGTTCATGCCACTTTATCCTCTCATCAACAGTGTGTAATATGGCACATTTCCCCTCACCAATACCAACACTGAGTATTATTGTTTTTTCATTATCGCCAAACTGATGGGTGAAAATGCTATTTCAATGTTATTTTAATTTGCAGTTCTTTGATTAGTCCTGAAGTCAAATATTCTTTCATATAAATGTATTCATACAGGGGCTGTTCACTGAGTGCCAACTATGTCACATATGTAGCAATATTTTCAAATTTAAGTCATCTACCCTTATTTTGCTTTTTATAACTTTCTATTTTTTTATAGAGATGGGTGTCTTGCTATGTTGCCCAGACTGGACTCAAATTCCTGGCCTACTTTTTATGACTCTTTGATGTATAACTTTTTAGTATCTGTGTCAAGTCTATCAATAATTTCCTTTATGATTTCTGCCTTTGATGTTGATAAAGACTTAAAACATTTTTAGCTGGTCACATTTGGCCTGTGAGCCAGGTTCTGTTTAAGGTTCACCAAATCATATCTAAAAATCAACTTTTGGTACATATCCCTTCTAGATCTTAATCTACTCCTGCTTCTTATAAGACTCCCAGGGCTGCAGGCAGCAATTCAAAACATGGTTTCTCCCAAAAGGCTAATTAAGAGAGGCAGTACTTCTGCTGTGTTTACCAAGTTCAGCAATGACTCGGGTTATAAGCAGATATTCTAGCTGATGATGCTCTCTGATTATTAATTTAAGAAAATCTATGAAGAATGATACTAATGAGCCAAATAACACACTCATTTTTCATTTAGAGCCTTTTAAAATTTCATTTGCTTTGATCTGATAGCTAAATTATTTCTTGGTAGTCCCAGAAGGAAAGTAGAACAACTATCTCCACGAACGTAGATATGCAAAAGCGAGCTCCTTCCCTCACAGCAACTCATTTATCTGGAGCAAAGGCTCTGCACACCCAGTGAGAGTAACAGACTGCAACAGGAAGACTCTGGCTTCTTGGCTCTGTCAGAAGGAGCCTTCTAGGGTTTCCTGGCAGTTTCCCAACCTCAAATATAGTTTTTTTTATAAACTTTACAACACAAAAAACTTTCCTTCTATCTTTTGCTTGGCACAAGTGGTGGCCAATGGAAATGTTTTTTAGCTGTGCTGTTTAAGATGGTAACTGTTACCCACATGTGGCCATGGAACACTTGAAATGCAACTAGTAAAACTGAGGGGCTAAATTTTTGATTTTTAATTAAATTTTAATTAATTTACATTTAGGTGGATGCCTTTTTCAGTCTCCACCCATCTGCACCCAGATGCTCAAAATAAACAGCATTTTCCTATAAAAAATAAATAAAAAATAAAATAAATGTAGACAGTTATGTAAGGTTACCTAATTTAACAAATAAAGTACAGGATGCCCAGTTAATTATCAATTTTAAGTAAGCAACATGTAATTCTGTAGTTTAAGTATACTCCAAATATTGCCTAGAACACATTTATACTACAAAATTATTCTTTTTTTAATCTGAAATTAAAATTTAACTGGGCATCCCGTATTTTATCTACCAGCCTTATACATGTGGCTCGGGGCTACCATGCTGGATGAGGCAGGTATGGTATGCCCTGTTTCTTGCAAAGTTCTTCAAGATCATGCACACACGCCTACAGAATCTAAATCAAGGAGGAAAAAATGATTACGATCACATTTTGAGAAGAAACAGTCACCTGAATTCTGAAAGAAGTCCTTCAGATGCCACAGCCAGCAGCACCAAGCCAGTGAAATTCAATTCAGCAACTGAGTGTTGTGTGCTTTCCGTGTGTAGAGCGCACATCCGCTGTGTGTGCCAGTGTGGCCACGCCAACTGCAGAAGTCCTGCGTCCATCGGACTGGCTGCTGCCTGCGCTCTGCTGGTGCTGACCACCCACTCTGAATATCACCTCTCACCAGGAAGGGAATGAGGACGGTAAGTCTGGAGATCCTCTTTCCCAGAAATCGACAACCTGGTAGGGAAGTCAGACACAACTTTAAAAACAAAGAAACAAAATTTAAAGTTTTTAAATGTAAGAGAGAGCCTATGTGATCTATAATAGGAAAATGCCATGCGAATATGAGGGCTCAGCCACAGAGGTGACAGCTCGGTGCGTAATGTTGTTTGCTTGGGATTTTTGGTTTGCCAAGGTCTAATAAACTCTCATCTTCTCACCTCTTTTTCCAAGGGCTTGACAAACTTTACAAATAAGACTTTTAGACCCCTGTAGGATTAAAGCGAGGTGGGCATATTTGTGCTTATATACTATGAAAAAAATTTCCCTACTGTCTACAAAGAGAGTCAGTGGATCCCTCAGTGAGTATCCCCGACCCACAGTGCAATTCAATTGAAAAAGACATTTACTGAGTGCCTACTCTGTGCACTGTCTGTGATTCTAGACTCCTGGGTTAAGTTTCCAGGGGCAGCAGTTCATTTATTCTACTTCCCTAATTTCTGCAGTCAAGAAATGCTTGTGCCTGTAATCCTAGCTACTCAGGAGGCTGAGGTGGACCGATCGCTTGAACTCAGGATTTTGAGGCTGCAGTGAGCTATCATTGCACTACTGCCCTCCAGCCATGGAGACAGAGCAAGATCCAGTCTCTAAGTACAAGTGCTCAGATTTATTCATCAACAACAGACATAGCTGGACCACACTCTAAGAGTCACCCAGCCCTTGCTGTGCCCATCTCTGGTGCAGACAGTTGCCAATTACAACATGTCCCTTTCCCCTTCCTGTTCCAAATCTGCGCTTTCAGATAAGGTTCTCTCACTTTCTCCCCATGAAGCCCCCACCTCCTAGAAATTGATTAACCACAATTTCTCCTAGGTTTTGAACTTTATGCATGCCTCACTGTGGCACAGCAGGTACAGTGGATACTCTGATTCTTGCTGTTGGCTCCTTTTTCCCCAGGTTCCAGCCAGCATCAAATGACTGGTCAATAAGGGATACAAAGGCCCCTTAAGCTCAGCCGAGGCCTCGATTGCAACAGCCTCCTTGCAGTTCAACTTCTCCCTTCACCCAGGGCAGCTGCCCTACTCCCAGTGTTGTTGCTCTGTACTTCCCCCCAAAACAAACCAGCCCACCAGCTCCGTGTGCACATCTCTGTCCGGAGTCTGTTTCTGGGGAGCCTTACCTAAGATCTAGGTTGTTGAAATATCTTTTAAGTAACTTTCCTGATTCTTAGGATGAACTTCTAGCTTTGTTGAGATTGGCTTTTTCTACTGCTTGGGAAAAACAAGGCCTGAGCTCCCTTTTTATGGATAGATGTGCAAGCTTCACAGAGGCAGGAGACTGAGCAGTTTCTGGAATGAGAGAGGAATTTTTCAGGGCTGGTTACATTAAGTGGGATGACCAAACTGGCAGGTGCCTGCAATTAATCTTCCTATTCCTCAGTAAAATGCAGGCCACTCAGTGATATCTATAGATCTTCAAATGCCCTTAAGTGAATCCAATTCAGGCCAACCAAATAGTCACTCATTATAGTGAACAAATCCCAAGAACCAATTTCACCTTCTGCTAGGAATACTACTCCCTCTACTCCCTCCTTCTCCCATTAGGCCTCTCACTGATCCCTCTCCTGACTAACTTTTCCTGCGAGACTAGAAGCTGCTCTTTGGCATCTTGGGAGTGGACCTTGGCACCTCTGATTCACAATCATTTAACCCTGTCGAATTGGACTAACATCTCCTGTGCTGCCAGCTGTCATCCATCCATCTTTCCTCTTGGCATTTCGTCTTCTCTCAGCTTAGCTGCAAAGTGGGGACACGGGTGCAGGGAGGGCAGTGCTAACATGCGTGGTGTGCCTTCTGTGCACCAAGCCCTGCATGGGGTACTTCACATGGTCTAATTAAATCTCACAATAACCCTACAAGGTGGATACATCTGCCCTCTCCCCCAACACACACAACACCACGGTTCAACGGATTACAAATTTAGTTCTTTGAGATGCATAGCCTCTCCTCCTTAGGAAGTTATCAGACTCAGCTTGGTCTGCATGGGATTGTGAAGGACTGTCTTAGGTTATTCTAATGTTACTAATGCTAGTCTTGGTAGAACTTGGTTTGATAGTGGTCTGGATGCTCAAAGATCTGACCCAGATTTTATTCCTAAATCCCTTAGTCTTAGCTAATGGTGGGGGTCAGAATAGGTATCTGGGATGGACTATGAACAGCTGCCCAACATTCTTGTGTTAGCTGAATAATTAATTCATTCCACAGGGATCCACTGCACCTTTGCTGCCTGCAGTGTGCAGAAAACATTATCAAAGGATGCTATGGATCAGGAACTAAGATCATAGACTCTAAAGTCACGTGACATGAGTTTGAATCCAGGCTCCATCCCTTAGTAGCTATGTGACCTTATACTAGATATTAATCTTTTTGGTTCTCAGGTTTCTTACTTGTAAAATGGAGGTAAAAACACCTACTTCATGGGAAGTGGTTGAGAGGTTGAAACAGGATGGCCCCTGTAAAGGACTTGGCACATAAGGAACTGCACAATCCATGCCAGCTGCTATATTATTACAGGACAAAGTAACAGAAGAATGGATCTGGATCCCAAGAAGCACACACTCTACAAGGGGAGATAAGATGTGTGCATGAATAACTATAATACAAATTTAGAAGGTGATGGATGCTATGGAGATAAAAATCACATGTAATAAAATTTAGAGGAAGAAAAGATTACTTCTAGATAAGGAAATCAGAGGAGGCTTCTTCTATAACATTCAAGACGATAGGTGATATTCACACTACTCAGTATTAAACCTGTGAGTGGCAACCCTGTTGTAAACCAGTAAACACTAAGTGAAGTTTAAGATGATGCCAAATAGCAGACCCCTGGTGCAGAGGCCTGGATACCCAGTTTTCCCAGCACCATTATTGAAGAGACTGTCCTTTCCCCACTGTATGTTCTTAGCATTTTGTCAAAGATAAGTTCATTATGGAAGTGTAGATTCATTTCTGGGTTCTTTCTTCTGTTCCATCAGTCTATGTGTCTGTTTTTATACCAGTAACATGCTGTTTTGGTTACTACAGCTCTGTACTATAATTTGAAGTCAGGTAATGTGATTCCTCCAGTTTTGTTCTTTTTGCTCAGGATGGCTTTGGCTATTCTGGGTCTTTTGTGGTTCCATAAATTTCACAATGTCATTGGTATTTTGATGGAGATTGCATTGAATCTGTAGACTGCTTTGGGTAGCACGGACATTTTAGCAATATTGAGTCTTGCAATCCATGAGCATGTAATATCTTTCCTCTTTTTTGTGTCCTCTTCAACTTCCTTCATCAGTGTTTTATAGTTTTCATTATAGAGATCTTTCACTTCTTTGGTTAAGTTTATTCTTAGGTATTTTATTTTATTTGTAGCTGTTGTAAATGCGATTACTTTATTGGTTTCTTTTTTAGATTGTTTACTATCTGGCACATAGAAATGCTACTGATTTTTGTATGTTGATTTTGTATCCTGCAACTTTACTGAATTTGTTTATCGGTACTAATCATTTTTTTGTGGAGTCTTAAGGTCTGGTGCAGAGACCTGGAATGCAGCGCTATGAGTGTGGTGCCCACTGGGCATGATGATGGGCCTATGAGATCAGTAAAGGGCAGAGCCTGCCAACCCATAGGCATGCTTTCCAGTCAGTTCCACAGAGTCATTCTCACCCAGGCAAGACTTCTGCCTAATGACCTTAATCAGGACTAAGCTTTGGAGAACACTCCAAATTAATGACTGTCAGCAAGGGTTTATTAAGTGCCTACCATGATCCTTAACCTGTAGGTATGGGAAAGGATACCACAAAAAGGAAAGGAAAATATGACCCCCTTTTGGGTCCCTCTTTCAGGAATTTTCTATAGTCTAGTTAGGAAGACAAAATTAATATACTAAATGATTTTTATAGCATTTATTATTCTTTTTCCTAATCATAAAAGCAATATAAGTTTACTATAGAAAATACAGAAAAATACAAGAGTAAAAACAAAGTCATCCCAAATCCCACACTCAAGCTTAACCCCTGTCCTCCAGACAGCCACATCACCCCTATTCTTGCCTCTCAATTACTCATTGGAGGAGATTCTTGTACAAGTGGATCATACATTTTCCTATTTCCTCCTTTCCTCCTGGATATGTCTGCTTGGGAATGTGATTTGGCTTGCAGTACAGAGATGAGAGTTATTTGACAGCTATTTTTGTTCTCAGTATGGCCATCCATCAGTGGACAGCTCTGTCCAGGCTCCTGTTTCTGTGCAGGTGGGCTCTGTGCCTAGTGTTACCATATAAAGTGAGGAGAAAAGGAAGTGACTGACACAGCTCTGTGCAAAAAAATTAAAGCACTATTCCCATTTGGGCAGGAAAGAGGTCATTAAATATTATGTTGCATATGGGGAAATGTTTTTCTTCCATACTGTAGTTCCAAACTGTTCTGTATGTGAGAGTATGAGAGTTAATATTAATTGGGCATGCCTCTGTGTGTGTGTGTGTGTGTGTGTGAGAGAGAGAGAGAGAGAGAGACAGCGCGCTTCCGGATGACTAAGAAGAAACCCTCATTGTGCATCTCTTGAAGACAGTGAGATCTGAAACAGAACTCACAGCGGGTTTGGACTGATCTGCTGAGGGGGAAGCCACTGTGGTGTTAGTCTAGACCAGGGATCCTACACCAGGGGCCCCACACAATGTTGGCTTGTGCAGTGTTGAAAATTTAAATTAGTTTTCAACATGAAACTATCAGGGGATACCATGTAAAATTTGGAATTCCAGCTTCTAAGCTTCTATTGAAAGGAAGAAGAGGGAGAGAGAGAATATGATTCTGGCAATCCTGGGCTTTTTTTTTTTTTTTTAAAGGAAATTAGCTCTTTGGGTGTCATCATTTTTTCCCAAATTATTATTTGTCTTTTGAATTTGGGAAGGGGCTTCTTGTTTTTTGAGACAGAGTCTCACTTTGTTGCCTGGGCTAGAGTGCTGTGGCGTCAGCCTAGCTCACACCAACCTCAAACTCCTGGGCTCAAGCGATCCTCCTGCTTCAGCCTCCCAAGTAGCTGGAACTATAGGCATGTGCCACCACACTTGGCTAAAATTTTCTTTGCATTTTTAGTTGTCCGACCGATTTCTTTCTATTTTTAGTAGAAACGGGGTCTCACTCTCGCTCAGGCTGGTCTGGAACTTCTGAGCTCAAACGATCCTCCCGCCTTGGCCTCTCAGAGTGCTAGGATTACAGGAGTGAGCCACCACACCTGGCTGGGAAGGGGCTTTTTATTGTTGTTACAGTTTGTTTTTATTTTTATGTAGAAATTTTCAGTTTTTATGTAGTAGAATTTATCATCTTTTCTTTTATGGCTTCTGAATTCTGTGTCTTGCTTAGATACATATTAGTCACCGTATCATTCTGCTAGGGCTTCTGCACAAAGCACCACAGAATGAGCGGCGGACGCAGCAGAGATTTAGCTCCGTATAGTCTGGAGACTGGAAATCCGAGATCAAGGTGTTGGCAGGCTTGGCTCTTCTGAAACCTGTGTCTGTGATTTGCAGACAGCTGCCTTTTCCCTGTGTCTTCACACGGCCTTGTCTCCATGTGTGTCTGTGTCCTAATCTCTTTTTATAAGGACGCCAGTCATACTGGATTCGGCCCCACCCTGATGACCTCATTTTAACTTAATCACCTCTTTAAAGACCCTGTGTCCAGGCACAGTCACATTCTGAGGGACTGGAGATTAGAACTTCAACATATGAATTTTGGAGGAACATATTCAGCTGATAACATAACCCAAGATTATTTTTAAAAATTCTCCCATGTTTTCTTTCAGTACTTTTGTGGTTTAATTTTAAAATTTAAATATGTGATTCATCTGGAATTTGTTCTGGTATAAGATATGAGATAAGGATCCAATTTTATGTTTTCTAGATAGTAAGCTAAATGTTGCAACCCTATTTATTAATGATCTTTCCCTCACCCCCAAATCTTGAAATTCTACTTTGTCCTATGCTCAATTTCCATGTACATTTGGATTGATTTCTGTATACTATTTTATACCACTAATCTGTCTATACTTGTGCCACTACCAAACTTTTAATTATGATACTTTTATAATTTAATCTTCTAGGGCAAATATTCTCCTGTTATATTTCCTTTTCAGAATTTTCATCACTATTTTCGTACATTTGCATTGCCTTGTCCACTTCTGAAAAAATTCTGATAGCACTTTTATTATGATAGGGTTAAGGATATAGATGAATTTAGGAAGACTTTACATGTTTATATTATTGGACAACTTAGCATTGTATAGCCTTTTATATCGCTGGAATTTGTAACCATCTGCATGTATTATTTTTTATGACCAGGAATAATTTATTTTTATTCTAAAAAAATTACAAAGAATACAGTAAAGGTAAACAATTATTAGCAGAGATAAATTTATCTAAAGGAGTCATTTTGGAGCTCCTTAAATTCTAAACCCCACAATTATAACTCCTCCTCTATTTACAGCTAAGTCTTGCTTTCTCACAGTAAGAACAAAATAGATTCAGCAACATATTTTTACACAGTTTGCGTGTTATACTAATGGGAAATGCCAGTTCTCGCCTGTGCTCTGGCTCTTTTCTGCCCATCCAAGAGACACACTCCTCTCTCAAAGGTGGTCTGGGCTGAGAGGCAGACTGAACCGCAGGTCCCCTCACGTCCCCAGCCACGGCTGTCATTGTCTGGTTAAACCGAAAAGGGTCAGGTTTCTGTTGACAAAGGAGCTGCTTCAGGTCCTCCTTTGGTCTCACCCACAACCAGCTGCATTTCTCATGAGCTCCATCATCTTCCTCACCCTCCAGCAGCGCTGCCAGCCTGGGGAGAGAGCTTCGAGCTGCAAGCCACGAAAGCACCTCCAGCGGCCTTTGTGTGTTCAGTGCTGTGGGCAAGGGGACTGGGAGGCCACTTCTAAGTTGCTTCTTGGTTCTCAGGTGAAGTAAGTTCTCCTGTCTTCCTTCTGGTCCCCATTTTTTTCCACTCACACATTTGTTTGTGCATCTGTTCTTCCAGTGATAAGATGTAAGTCAGACCAGGTCACTCTGTGCCCACCTCACTCGGGCAAAAGCAACTGAAGTCCTTACTGCGGCTTACCATGATCTGTCCCCGTGTCCTCAGCTCCAGCTTCTCTCCCTGTCATTCTCTGCTCCAGCCACACTGGCCACCTGCTGCTCCCCCAATACCTGGAAGGCTCTTACCTCAGATGGCCACATGTTCTCACCTCCTCAAGTTCTTGCTACAGATGTCACCATCTCAGTTAGGAAGACAGTATGCACAGAGAAGAGAAGAGGGTGCTTCTCTTCTCTGTGCATACTTCCTTCAGAAGAGGACTGAGTCCCGTGTGATTTAGCTAAGTCGTGTCTCACACTATTAGAGTTTGGGTGGAAGACAAGGGGCCTGCAAGAGAGCAAAAGGAACACTCAGAGACCTAAGGTGACAACAAGGAGGTTGTGGTGTCACTGAAGCTGCGAGACAAGAGCTTGAAGAAAGAGAGCTCCTAGCTGTGACAGGTGCCGCTGAGAGGTCCAACAGCGCAATGAACACAGTCCCATCGGTCAAGTAAGGAGCAAGCCATATATTGTGGATAAACATGACAAAAGCCATTTTTCAGTAGAGGTGTGGAAAGAAAAACAAGGTGGTAGCAGGAGGAAGGGTGAATGGAAGGCAAAAAATAGCTGTGAAGACTTAACTCTCCCAAGAAGGCTGGCTCTGAAGACATCAGAGATGAGGAAGGTGCCTGGAGAGAGACAGGTGTCAAAGAGGACAGAGCAGGGAGTGGTGACAGAGGGGGTGGCATAAGACACAGGAGAGGAAAAGGATAACCAGTGAGCCGAGTCCTGAGACGGTGCGGGAGAGGCGCAGGGACGCAGGCACAGGAGGAGGGAGGCTTGCTGTGAAGCTGATGCAGCTTTCACTCCCTCACTCGCACCACCACTTCCCACACCTAATTTTGCTTGTGATTTTATGTTCTTTTTTGTGAAGAGAGCCCCCAAATTAGATAGGTTCCAGGCCCTCACAAAATGTGGTTCTGCCCCTGTGTGGAAGGACTGACTTTTGATAGGAAGAGAGACACCCCAGTGTCTCTCAAACTTGAGAGATGACAGCAAAGTAAAACAACCAAAAAGTCTCACATGTACAAAAATGCAGCGGAGGAAGCCCAGGCCTTGGTGTGCCCTGGTGTGAAGACCATGGATCTGCTCAAGACATTCACAGATCCAACTGGGAACCAGGAGACCTGAGGTCTATGCCTGGCTTTACCTGTAACCATGTAAAGGCCTGGCTGCATGGGCAAGCAGTCTATGCGTACCAAGGGTCCCGTGCTTGGTCTAATGCTCTGCTGTCACCATCTTGGAATTCCTCATAATATTTGAACAAGGGGCCCCATGTTTTCATTTTGTACTGGGCCCTGCAAATTCGGTAACCGGTCCTGGTCATGTGTTATGATCTTGTAGCCATTTATTATGGGTCATATTTTTGCCTCTATTTCCTCATCTTCAAGTAACCACAATCCATCTCACCTCCCAGGTGGGTGGTGTGACAATGACTGCAAAGCTGTGAGCTCCTCCGGTGAGGTGGCTGTTTCCAGCAGGCAAGCTCTCACATGAGGTGCAAACCGCTGCTTCTCATGCCTGGGCTTCTTGGGGCTGCCAAAGAGGATTTTCTCTATTAACTCACACTGACATGCTCTTTTTCTTCCTTTTCACACTCGACAAGCTTTTCCAAATAAGACCTAAATCCGTCAATCACATCGTAACGTGCTTTTCCCAAGCTGTCTGCTTGCTCAGGCTTGAAGCTATCAGTGATCCCCCTAGGCAGAAGGTACAGCTGACACAAGTCCAAGACACGACTGGGCAAAGCAAGTGCTTTGGGTTGCCTTCTGTTTATGAGGGTGCCTGAGACCATGGTTGAGCAAAGTTAGTGAGAAAAGGGAAAAAGAGAGACAAGTTTGCCTCCAATGTTTTCAGGGCCCAAGGCACGAATACAGATGAGGAAACAAACTGTAGACTTCATATTTAAAATTTCTAAATTAAGCTAACAAATTGTTAAAGTCTTATATATTTCTATGGACAAATATGTTTTCATAATGTTGGCCAGGTTTAAATTTAGACTTTTGGGGGCTCCTTAGAGTTCTTGCTAGAACATGATGGTATGAGGTCCTCTCCACTTCTGTTCCCTAACTCAAAAAGTTTTGGGGATGACCAAAGAGTCTGCAGAGGGACAGAAGGCAGAGGGGATAAAGAAAGTCTAAATCTCACTCTGGAGCTGAGCTGAGCTTGCAAAGGTGCCCAGTTTTTATTATCATTGTAAGGATTCATTTCTTAGCATTGGAAAAGACCAAGTGTTATGTTACTACTATGAGCCCAGAAGGAATGCTGGGGTCAGCTGAAGAAAGAGCTCAGGTCCTGTGCTCCGGACCATGCCCTGCGACCACTGGGCTCAGCCTCACCTGCCCCTGAAGTCCTGTCCCAGGAATGGCTGCCCAGCAGCACCAGGCCTCTCTCAGGACAAAAAGGCAGGTCCAAAAGCAAAGGTGCAATGATTACTCTTTAATCACTCTACAGGTGATATCAGCCTGTATTGCCTGTAAGGACAGACAGGATTCCATGCTTGCTGTCTGGACACGAGGTGCATGTTGGTGAGCCCAGACTTCCCAGGGAAGTCGTGGCGAAGGGAGAGGCAGTGGCCACTGCCCCAGTGGATGACTCCAAGGGTATCTCCAGGCTTTCCACCCTAATAAGAATCAGCTTCAGCCTGACGTTAGGCTACCATTGCCACCAGCAGATTGGTAAGTAGAACTTAGTCAACTCCTGATATATTCATGTTTATTTTTAATATATTTATATCGAAGAGATAATGAGAGACGGGGGGCACTGCCAGGGGACTTCTTACTGCCAAGTGGAAAGAACCTTTCTGAGAATGAAGCCGGAAGGAAGCAGAGGCAGGAGACGCAGGCACGCTGCAAGTGCAGCACAGCAGAAGGCGGCCGCCTCACCTGCAGCTCCGGACGCTAAGGCGCATAGTCAATACACCCCTCCCCCAGCTCTCTTTCTTTTTTTTTCTTTTTCTTGGCTTGAGTTAGTTTAAGTTGGTATTCTGGCACTTGAAACTGAAAGAGTCCTCACTAACTTCTGGAGTAAGCTTCTATAAGCATGAACAGAGGATTGGACAGAATAGGAAGGGACTCCCAAATCACCGCCAGTCTGCAACTGTGGTCTAAGTTGGATATATCACTTTGAATAAGAACTGACTCTTCTTATCTGGGAATCTGTGTAAGCACTCGACCAGAGGATTGGGTAAGCCATTCTTCCTAATCCCACTGTTCCTCATGCTACCACCTGCCACCCACCATCACCTACTCTGTCCGCTTGCCACGACGCATGCACACCAACGGTTGCCTGGATTTCTCCAGTGTGTTAAGTAAGGAAAGCAAAGAAACCTGTAGCTAAAGCTATATGTCCACCAACCAGCTGACAGTAAGACTGTTTTTGTTACTGAGTCCCAAGATAAAGGACGTACTGTCTTGATTACATGTTTACACATAAATACTCACTGAGTTCCTACAAGGTATAAGGCATTAAAGTAGATACTGCAGTAGATGCAGGGAAGTAGAAAACTGTTTCTTCCTTCGAGGAGTTTATGAAGTTAATTAGGAGGTAAAACCTAAATAGTGTATATAGAAAGTTTTACATATATATATATATATATATATATATATATAAAAGCTTGTTGGAAAATAGTTTTGCAGTTTGGCAGTTCCTCAAAAAGTAACATGGAGTGGCCGGGCGCGGTGGCTCAAGCCTCTAATCCTAGCTCTCTGGGAGGCCGAGGTGGGCGGATCGTTTGAGCTCAGGAGTTCGAGACCAGCCTGAGCAAGAGCGAGACTCCATCTCTACTATAAATAGAAAGAAATTAATTGGCCTGCTAACATATATATAGAAAAAATTCGCCGGGCATGGTGGCACATGCCTGTAGTCCCAGCTACTTGGGAGGCTGAGGCAGCAGGATTGCTTGAGCCCAGGAGTTTGAGGTTGCTGTGAGCTAGGCTGACGCCACGGCACTCACTCTAGCCTGGGCAATAAAGTGAGACTCTGTCTCAAAAAAGAAAAAAAAAAAAGTAACATGGAGTAACTATTAGATCCAGCAATTCCATTCCTAGGTATTTACTTAAGGGTAATGGAAACGCAAGTCCACATGAAAACTTGTATGTTCACAGCAGTGCTATTCACAGTAGCCACAGGGTGAAAAAAAACCCAAAGGGGTTGCATCCAACCAAGAAATAGATAAAATGTGGTATATCCAAACAACAGAATATTGTTCATAAGGACAATAATTGGTATAATAAGAAATAATTCTATAGTACATTAATAGTAGGGAAATTATAGTTAATAGTAACTTATTGTATATTTCAAAATAGTTAGAAGATTTGTAATGTTCTCAACACAAAGAAAAGATAAATGTTTGAGGTGATAGATATCCCAATTACTCTGATTTGATCAATACACATTGTATACAGGTATCAAAATATCACATGTACTCCAAAAATATGTATAACTAATATATATCCCCCCAAACAAGAAAAAGATGGGAGAAATAAAAATTTCCATTGAAAGAAAGAGAGAGAGAAAGAGAGAGAGAGAGAGAGACAGAAAGAAAGAAAGAAAGAAAGAAAGAAAGAAAGAAAGAAAGAAAGAAAGAAAGAAAGAAAGAAAGAAAGAAAGAAAGAAAAATTAATTCTTGGTCTTTGTCCCTGGTTCCTGGTACAGAGCTCCTAAAACCCTTGGAATTTATTAAGTGATGGGGTGACAGGAGTGCCTCTTGTTATTCATAATGAACTCCTTTCAGCCATACCTGAGTGTATGATAATGAGGTGACTCTTGGGGGGTGGAGGGACATTGATAGCTTCAGGATGGGAGCTGGTCACCAAGCCATGATTACAGGGCTGGCACTTTCAGCCCCACCTCCAGGGAGGGGAAAAGAGCTGGACATTGAGCTCAGTCACCAACGGCCAGTAATTTAATCAACTATGCCTGTGTAATGAAATCCCCATAAAACCCCCAAACTACAGAGTTCAGAGAGCTTCCAAGTCGGTGAACACGTGAAAGTGCTGGGAGGGCACCAGAAGCCCCGCCCACGCCCCTCCATACCGTCCCCTGTACATGTCTTTCCCTGAGTTGTCTCCTTATAATAAACTGGTAATGGTAAGTAAAGTGCTTTCCTGAATTCTGTGAGTCATTCTAGTGGATTATTGAACCCGAGGGAGGTGTCTGTCATATGAACCCCTGTATTTGTGGTTGGTGGGGCAGAAATGTGGGTAGCTGGGGCGTGCCATTTGAAGCCAGCATCTGAAGTGGGGGGAGTCTTGTGGGACTGAGCCTTGACCCTGTGGGGTCCAATGTTAACTCCAGGAGTTAGTGTAAGAATTGAATTGAATCGGAAGACCCCCGGCTGGTGTCAAAGAATTGATGTCAGGAGGAAAGAACCTCAGAAGTGTGGATGCACGCTACAACACGGATGAGCCCTGGAAGCAGTGTGCTGAGGGAAAGAATTCAGACACAAAAGGCCACGTATGAAATGATTTCATTGATACTGAATGTCCACAGTAGGCCAATTTATAGACACAGAAGTAAATTAGTGGCTGCCAGGGACTGAAGGGGTGGTACGGGGAGTGAATGCTAATGAATATAGGTTTCTGTTTGGGGTGATAAAAATATTCAGGAATTAGATAGCGGTGGTGATGGCACAACTTTGAGAATATACTAAAAACCACTGAATTGTACACTTTAAAAATAAATAAGCTTTTTTAAAAAAAGGCAAAGGGGAGGAGCAGCTCTCACGCAGCTCTCCACATGGATCGATGACAGGAGGAGAAATGATGGCTTTCAGTCAACTGACAGTGGCTTCAAACAGCTGATCTCATGAGCAGGGCTATTTTGGGCTGCTGCCTGTGCTTAGCCCAACACAGAAATCATGTATTTATATCTTAATCACACCTAAATCCTTGCTGACGCTCAACAGTTTTTTTCTCTTAATCTTACAAAACTGGTTGCAGAAATCATTAGTTATTTGAGACTTCGAACTATATATACAGGAGATGTCAAAAGACTAAATTTACTCTATTAGCCTGTGTTCTTCCTGGAAAGCAAGAGCTGAGCCCAGTGCTTGAGTGAAGGTATGGGGGGTGAGTAATCCCACAGGGGGCATGAGATAGGAAAGGAAGAAAAACCGACACAAACGTGTATTCTCAAATCGGTCACTGTGGGAACCTGGCAGTGTGTCCCTTTGGGACTTACTGAGGAGTCATGTAGAGTGGCCTCAGAATTATTCATTTCAGGTAAGGAAGGATTGGTTCCTGTCCCCACTGGCCGAGGTCTGCCCCATGGAGCATTGACTCCCTGTGCTGCTAGGGTGTGTGCCTGAGCGAGGAGTGGGCTTTGCAGGAGTTCCCGCCTCTGCAGTCTTCGGTCTTCACGTTCTGGGCAGAACTCAAGAATTATGCCCGTTCTGATTCAAGCAGCAGAGGGAGGAAGGAAGGGAGGGAGGGAGGCAGGGAGAAAGAGAGAAAGAGAGAGAGAGAGAAAGAAAGAGAGAAAGAAAAAGAAAGAAAGAAAGAAAAAGAAAGAGAAAGAAAGAAGGAAGGAAGGAAGGAAGGAAGGAAAGAAAGAAAGAAAGAAAGAAAGAAAGAAAGAAAGAAAGAAAGAAAGAAAGAAAGAAAGAAAGAAAGAAAGAAAGAAAGAAAAGAAAAGAAAAGAAAGATAATTATGTTCCAAAAAGTTAGTTGCCTCAGCAGTGGCTGCAGTAAAAGGTAGGACAATTAATAATATTAAAAATATGATAAACAATGAATGCTAAGAGATGAATGAAAGAAGGGAACCACTCTAGGCTGAGGAAGTAGTACATCGTGAATGCAATATTAACCTAGCTGTATATAATAGTTACCTGGTTTCATTACCATATTTACTTAAATATATGTTACTTGTGTATTGCTTACAATTTAAGTAATTCTTGCTTTTTCTTACCATAGCAGGGAGATGAAAAATGTGTAAACATGGAAGAAAATAATGCTGGGGAAGGGAAGTCCTTTCAACAAATGGCACCACAGGGAAAGTCCACATGCGAAAGGATAAAGCTGAACCTCTACCTTATACCACATACCAAAATTAGCTCAGCCTGGGCGCGGTGGCTCACACCTGTAATCCGAGCACTCTGGGAGGCTGAGGCGGGTGGATTGTTTGAACTCAGGAGTTTGAGACCAGCCTGAGTAAGAGTGAGACCCCGTCTCTACTAAAAATAGAAAGAAATTAGCTGGACAACTAAAAATATACAGAAAAAATTAGCCGGGCATGGTGGCGCATGCCTGTAGCCCCAGCTATTCGGGAGGCTGAGGCAGCAGAATTGCTTGAGCCCAGGAGTTTGAGGTTGCTGTGAGCTAGGCTGACACCATCGCACTCTAGCCTGGGCAACAGAGTGAGACTCTGTCTCAAAAAAAAAAAAAAAAAAAAAAATTAGTTCAAAACGGCTCGAAGACCTAAAACTATAAAACTCTTAGAAGAAAACGTAGGGAAACATCTTCATGACATTGGATTTGGCAATGATTTCTTGCATATGACAGCAAAAGCACAGGCAACAAAAGACAAAATAGATAAATTGGACATCATCAAAATTAAAAACTTTTGTGCATCAAAGAATGGGTCTATCAAGAGGGTGAAAACACAATCCATAGAATGGGAGAAGATATTTGCAAATCATATATCTGATAAGCAATCAATATCCAGAATATATAAAGAACTCTTGGCCAGCATGGTGGCTCACGCCTATAATCCTAGCACTCTGAGAGGCCGAGGTGGGAGGATCGCTTGATCTCAGTAGTTCAAGACCAGGCTGAGCAAGAGTGAGACCCTGCCTCTACTAAAAAATAGAAAAAAATTAGCCAGGCATGGTGGTGTGTACCTGCAGTCCCAGCTACCTGGAAGACTGAGGCAGAAGGATTGCTTCAGCCCAGGAGTTGGAGGTTGCTATGAGCTAGGCTGATGCCACAGCACTCTAGCCCAGGCAACAGAATAAGACTCTGTCTCAAAAAAAAAAAAAATGAACAGCTTAACAGCAAAAAACAAACAAAAAAACGGACTCAAAAGTGGGCAAGGCGGGGCATGGTGGCTCACGCCTGTAATCCCAGAACTCTCAGAGGCCGAGGTAGGAGGATTGCTCAAGGTCAGGAGTTCAAGACCAGCCTGAGATACAGTGAGATCCTGTCTCTACTAAAAACAGAAAGAAATTAGCTGGACAACTAAAAATATATAGAAAAAATGTTAGCCAGGCATGGTGGCGCACACCTGTAGTCCCAGCTACTTGGGAGGCTGAGGCAGGAGGATTGCTTGAGCCCAGGAGTTGGAGGTTGCTGTGAGCTAGGCTGACGCCATGGTACTCTAGCCCAGGCAACAGAGCAAGACTCTGTCTGAAAAAGAAAAAAAAAACCCATGATGAGATAATGCTTTAAACACGTTAGGATGTCTATTATCAAACAACCCCAAAATAACAGGTATCAGTAAAAATGTTATGAAACGGGAACCCTGTGCATTGCTGGCAAGAATGTAAAACGGTGCAACTCCTATGGAAAACAGTTTTTCAGTTCCTCAAAAGTTAAACATAAAATTATCATTTAATCCAGCAATTTCACTCCTCGGTATATACCTCAAAGAATTGGAAGCAGGGACTCAGATAGACACCTGTACAGCAGTGTTCATAGCAGCATGACATTCACAATAGCCAAAGGCTGAAAGCAACCCAAGTGACCATCAACAGAAGAACAGGTAAACAAAATATGGTTTGTCTGTACAATGGCATATAATTCACCTTAAAAAGGAATGAAGTTCTGATACATGCTACTATGTGGATGAACCTTGAAAACACTATATTAAATGAAATAAGCCAGATGTAGAAGGACAAATATCGTATGATTCTACTTCTCTGAGGTAGAATAGACAAATTCATAGAGACAGAAAGAACATTAGAGGTTATCAGAGGCTGGAGTGTTACTGTCTCATGGTACAGAGTTTCTATTTGGGGTTACCATATAGTTTTGGAAATAGATAGTGGTGATGGTCGCACAACATTGTGAATATATTTAATGCCACTGAATTACACATTTAAACTGGCTGGGCACGGTGGTGCATGCCTGTAGGCCCAGCTACTGAGGAGGCTGCTTGAGCCCACGAGTTTGAGGCCAGCTGGATAACATAATGTGACTCCATCTCTTTAAAAAAAAATTAAAGGCTAAAATGGTGAATGTCATTATACATATTTTACCAAAATAAGGAAGGGAGGGAGGGAGGAAGGAACCCCAAGGAACCCCTTCAGCAACATCCAGGGCAACCTATACCATCTTAAATTTATAAGGCAAATTTTAAGGGCCTCTGGAAAGGAGGTGAATTTATGAGCCAGACAGGTAGTTCTCACCTGTGCATCCAAGGGGCATCTACGGGACAGCACCTGGTAGTGACATCACATCGCTTTGAGAAAAGTAGTTTCACGTTAGCAGGTGGCCAGGGTTACTCTGAAATCAAACCCTACATGGTGAGCTTTCTCCTGACTTGCTTGCTTCGCTCCTCTTTCACTGTTACCAGCTGAGGCCAAGGCCGGGACCACCTGGGACCCAAGGGTGCAAGAGAGACTTTGATCCACTACCGCAGCGTCTCTTCAGCTCCTGTACAGGCTGCGCAGACTGATACATGCCTATTGTTCCTGCTGTGTCATCTTTGCTTTCACAACTTCAGTCTCCGAGCCCTTCAAGGCACTTTCTCTAGAGTTGCTGAATGGGGCTTCAAGAATTGTTTTTCTGGTTCTTCCTGTTTAGCACCTGTTATTGTAGTTGCCCTCGAGATTCACAACAAATGATTTTTCCTTTCAGTTTCGTTTGGCTGTGGCGTACAGCCAGCTGCAGCTAGTTTGCAGCACTCTGTGCCTCGCCATGTTCTTCCTCATTCTTCCTCTTCAGATCACCTTTACAGGACACAAGAAGCACCTGTCCCGACAGCCACCACACATCTTGCTTGTGGCTTGTGGTGGGTGGGCAATCCTGCACCTGGCACACCGTTTCCAGAGAACTTCCTGCTTGCTCCTCTCTGTGGTTCTTCACGGCTTGGCCTCTCTCTGCTCGCATACTTTGGGGAAAGGTCACCTCTCTCCTTCTAAGGCTTGTGCTGGGGAGGATCTCAGGTCTACTACCATTTTCGAAGAACTGTATACACAGGAACAAATTTGAGAAAGGTTCTTGTAAATGCTCCCTTGCCAAAAATTTAATTTTGATGTCTTTCTACATATAAGGTAAACTTGTGGTTAAAAAAACACATAATATAAAATATCCCAAATTAACCATTTTTAGTTCAGTAGTTTTAATTATCTTTATGTTGTTGTGCTACCAATCTCCAGAAGGGTTTTCATCTTGTAAAACGGAAACCCTCTACCCATTAAACAGCAACTCCCCATTTCCCCCTCCCCCAGCCCCTGGCAACTACTTTTTATCTACTTTCTATCTCTATAAATTTGACTACTCTAAGTACCTCATGTAAGTGGAATTATACAGTATTTGTCTTTTTGTGATTGGCTTATTTACTTAGTATGATGTCCTCAAGTTTCAGCAAGTTGAGGCATGTGTTAGAATTTCCTTATCTTTTAAGGCCAAATAATGGTCCATTGTGTATGTGTAGACCACATTGTGCTTACCTGTTCACCCATCAGTGCATTGCCTCCACATTGTGGCTATTGTGAATAGTGCCGCTATGAGCATGGGTCTCTTTGAGACCCTGCTTTCAGTTCTTTGGGGTATATATACCGAGCAGTGGAATTGCTGGATCATATGGTAATTCTGTTTTTAATTTTTTAAGGAACTGGCATACTGTTACATAAAGGTTTTAGAGAAAAACAAAATCACTCAGAAATGACCAATGGAAGAAACAAAATTAAAGCAATGCAAGATGATAAATCTGGCATTGTTAAAAATTTACTGTGAATATTTTCCTTGTTTTTGGCTCGTCCGAACACCTGTCTTTCATTTCCTGTTAGCCTGTAGAGAGTGAGGACTGTACTCTTTCAAGCCCTCTAGGCCTACTATAGTATCTGAAGTTGGGTTCTCCAGGAAATAGGGTCCGAGGTGGAGTTTGGCTTTTAGAATGTTTATTAGGGAGTGCCTCTGGGACCAGCACCAGGGAAGAAAGCGGGAGGGAGCAGGACTGAGTACCAGGAGAAGCTGAGCCTCAGTGCAGGCTTGATGACAGCCTCATCCAACCCCACGGGGACCTCTGGAGCTAACGGGGCTCAAGTTAGTCCATGTTTGGCTAAAACAGCAGAGTCTTTATACCTCCTGCCTTTATTGGTTGTTGGACATGGGCTGCCGTGGGAAGGACATGACTGTGGGCTGGGTGCTGTCTGCAGTGGAGACAGTTCCTGAAGCATGCAGCTACCAGCCAGGTCCCAGCAGCTGGGGCCACAGGTCCTCCCTGAAGGGTGGGGTTTCACCACGTTCTCTGCAGCAGTTTGGTGAAAGCCTGCTAAGGGAAGCTTCAGAAGCACAGCAGGTCAGGCTGGTGGGCGCAGGGAGAATGTGGCAGGGCCATGGTGAGTTAGGTCATTCGCAGTGAGTGAGACGCCCGTGCGTGGTTCAGAGCGCAGGCTCTGACGCAGACTGCTGTGTTGGAACCTCGGCTCCGCTACTTCCCAGCTGTGTGAGCTTTAGGTTACCTGACCTCCCTGTGCCCGGGTTTCCTCCTGCACACAGAGGTCATGCTAGAGTGCTCGTATGAGTGCTGCGAAAAGACACAGAGAAAATAAAAGTGACTGGGGGAAAAGTGTCCAATGAACGTTAAAATCAAAGGGCAATCAAGGAAATAATTTGAGAACATGGCTGGGGAGTTGGCTCTCTGAATATTCTGAGTACTCAAAGGATCTTACTTATAACAAAATTGCTTCGCCTTCTGACTCCCTATTGCTCTTTCCCATCATTCCACCACATTTGGCCTCCTCCCTACTCACTTCTCAAGCCCTGGCCGCTGCTGACCAATTGTTGGGATCCATCCTTGCAGGCACGTGTCAGATGCCAACATCATGCACTCTATTAATAGGTCTCGAGGGTAGCCATGAAGCAGGGCTAGGGAAAGAGGAGACAAGACGATCGATACACCAAAGCTGTGCACAAGTACATCCTTCCCCAGGTGGAATCTGGAGGCCCAGGGAATGTGCTGCTGGCGATACCTGCGGAGTCTAGACCGCACGCGGCGTGTTGAGAAAATAGGCCGCCCCATGCCTTCTCACATGGTGCCATGCGGCATCCCAGAGGAAGGAAACTAACTGGCAGGAGGGTAGGAGAACTGTCACAGCACACAGAATCAGTCCTGGGTCTGCACTGAAGCCTGTGGCAATGTATATGAAAATCACAGTTTTCAGGATAGAACATAAAAACAAAGAAAAATGAGAGTATCTCCGTATACTTAAGTGACAATGATTTTTAGTTGTTCTGACTAAATGAGAGTCCTGCCACTATCCTATCCATGTGAACTGGACCTCTCCTCCCCAAACATGCTGGTCCTCCCATGCTGAGGACTGGAGGATTCCGGGGACCTTACCCCACACCTGTGAGGATGGAATCCTCTTGGTTAAACAGGTATGGCCTGAGCTCGGGCCATTTATTTGCATTGTTAGCATGGTGTGTGGTTCTCTGTCGATCGGATGCTAGACTGCTCCCCTGGCTTCCCCATAACTGCACATCTTTGGAAAGTGGCTAGGCTTCTGGGAAAACTGGAGACCCAAGGAGAGGAGCAGGAACTGACCCCCAGGCTCAGAGCCCGTTTAGCTGCTATGCCAACAATGGAAGTGTTATCCCGCCCCCCCCTTAGCAGGAACCATTGTTCTCTGGTCACAGCGGGAGTGAGATAAACAGCAGCTGCAGCCCCGCCCTGGCCCGCCCGGGCCTGGCGTCACCGGCACAGAGGGTTCCGACAGTTCTCCAAGGACACAGCGGATGAAGACGGGGCACGAAATTCACTTTGTAAAAACAAAATGTCCGCAAGGGTAGTGGGACAGCAAGGCCGAGACGTTGCAACAACTATTATCACTAATAATTTCCCATATTCTGGCATATGAAATAACTAGAGAAACGACATGGTTTTGTATGCAGCTTACACATATTTATTTGTATTTGCTAAGTCTTTGAGTAAGTTTTTAAGTTTTTTGTCCTTTCTTTCTTGTCTTGATTTTTGCAGTTCTTTCCTGCACATTAGCCCCTGAGGTTCCCTGCGACGTCCAGTGGATTCTCTCTCCGTGGTAGTTATGGCCGTAAGTGCTGCGAGCAGCGACATCACTCCCGGGGAGCACAGCGTTCAGTTCCTGCGGGCCTCTGGTCATAAGTTTCTGTCAAACGATCAATTACGTGTGTTTCTGTTTAAAGATATCTTATTTATTACGTATTGTTGGTTCACTAACATTAAAATGGCCAGCAGCGCCACAGCCCACAGGTGAGCGAAGCACGTCTAACACGCGGGTTCTCTGCCAGGCACTCCCAGCCTCGCTGCGCTCAGGCTTGCCAGACAGCGGCAGCGCCAGCGCCAGGCTGGGGCCATCTCCAACAGCGACAGCTCTGACACAGCACACAGACGTGAAAACCATGGCGCTGACCACCCTGCAAAGAGAAAAGACACTTATTTACAGTATGAGTGCTGAAACAACAAGCAGAGCCTGGCTGTGTTTGACCTCGGTTGGGAATGTGCATCACTATGTTTTGGGTGGCTCAAAATTTTCACCTCCTCGTTCATGTCCCTGAATGACTGAGAAAACACTTTAAGGATTGATTTGGGGATTGCAGATATATTTTAGAGAATAGACAAATTTGCAAAAACAGAATCCAGGAATAACGAGGATCGATTATACCTATACACATTCAAGAATTTTAGTTATGTGGAATGCCAGTGATTTTTTTTCTTTTAAAATAAACAGACAAACAAACAAAAAAGAATTTTAATAATGGGTGAAATCTTGCGGTGGAATCAGAAATCAAAAAAAGCATGGTTCTATCAGCTCTCAGAACATAGAGAGGTCTATTCTTCGGTTTTTTTCCCTCCCGGACGATGGGATGCTACAAGAGAATTCTCTACTAGGGGAGATTTTGGATGTGTTAACCTTCACATACAAAAGTGACACTGCCATGTTCCCTAACTCCACTGTCATTAGAACATGTACTGGTGCTTTTCTATTTGTGCAGATGGATTAACTGGATTAACAGCTGGCTGCTGTCAAGGTATGCCTCTGGGTGGACTGACAGCATCACTATCACCTTGTTAGAAATGAAAATTCTCTGGTTCCACTCCAGGCCTAGCAAATCAGAAACTGTGAGGGTAGGGTCCAGACATCGGTGTTTAAAAAGCCCTCCAGGAGATTCTGCCGTGTGCTCAAGTTTGAGGACACCGGTCTAATCCTTCCAACTCTTCTGGTCCCTCTTGTGACCAATGGCCTGTAGGAGGTCTGATTCACTGTCCTTTGGTGGATGGAAAGAGCCAGGGCTTGACAGAAGAAACCACTGCTGCCTTCTACAGGGAGGAGTCCTCACCTTACTTCATTAGTCTCACGCTCCAATTTCCTCACCTGTAAAAATGCGGAGATTAAAGGAAGGGAAAGTGCCTACTGCGCAAAAAGCCTTTGGTAAATGTTAGCGTTCTGTATTTCCCCCCTTTCATTATTCATTCCTCAATAAGAAATAAAGGGTGAACAAAAAAAATCCTAGAGAGACAGTTTCCTTTCCTAAGAATAGAGCTTGGGTTTTATCTCTGAGGAAACATTATTGTCATTTACCATTTCCATCATTCTCTCCCTCTGTGCAAGGAAAGCTGGTGTTCTGGTCTCAGCATGGCTGTGGGGGAAAAACCAAAGTCCTTCAAAAAGGAAAAATGTATAAAGACCTACTGGAAGATTAACTGTATCCAATGTTCCCTATTTTCTTTCTTTCTTTCTTTCTTTCTTTTTTTCTCTCCGAGACAAGGTCTCTTGCTCTGTCTCCCAGGCTGCAGTGCAGAGGCTTAATCACAGCTCACTGCAGCCGGCAGCTCCTGGGCTCCAGCCATCCTCCTGCCTCAGCCCCCAAGTAAGTGAGACTACAGGTGTTCACTGTTGTTGAAACTACAAGGGGGCTTCATTCTGGGTCCAGTTGCACAAAGATCCAGTTTGGCAATCCAGACGAGGATTGCCAAGGAAGAAAAGAATTTTTATTATTATTATTATTTTTTTTTTTTGGTTTTTAAAATAGCTACCATTTATTGAACAGTAATTCATAGTTATGCCATACATTTGATATACACTTTATATTCATAGAAGCTCATTTGTTTGTTTGAGAGAGTTGTTTCTCTATTTGTTTCTCCACTTTTGAATAACAATTTAATTGGATACAGAATTCTAGGTTTGTTTGTGTTTCATTCAACACTTTAAAACATTTTGCTCCACTCTCTTCCTGCTTGCATGGTTTCTAAAAAGGAAGTCCAATGCAATGCAATTCTAATACTGATTCTTCTGTAGGTAAGGTTTTTTTCTTTTTTGTCTCCTAGCTTCTTTGAAGATTTTTTCCTTTGTTTCTAATTTTCTGCAGATTGAATATGATATGCTTAGATGTAAATTGGCATTTATCCTGATTGATCTTCTCTGAGTTTCCTGGATCTATTATTTGATGTCTATCATCATTAATTTTGGAAAATTCTCAGCCATTATTACTATAAATATTTCCTTTGTTTCTCTTTTACTTCTCCTTATAGGACTTCCATTACTTGTATGTTACACCTTTTGTAAAGATCCCACAATTCTTGTATATTCTGTTCCATCCTTTTTATTCTTTGTTCTTTCTGCATTTCAGTTTTGAAAGTTTCTATTACATATATTCAAGTTCACTGATTGTTTTCTCAGCTGTGTCCAATCTATTGGTGAGCCCATTAAAAGCCATTTTTCATTTCTGTTGCAGTGTTTTGGATTTATAGCATTTCCTTTTCAGTTTTTCTTAGAGTTTCCACATCTCTGTTTACCCATCTGTTCTTGCATGTTATTCCCTTTTTCCAATAGAGCCCTTAATATATTAATCACAGTTAACTTAAATTCACTGTTTATTAATACCAACTTTTCTGCCATATCTGAGTATGGTCATGATGGCCGCCTGGCTCTTCAGACTGTGTTTCTTTTTTTATTTTTTCTTTTAGCATATTATGGGGGTATAAGTGTTAAGGTTACATATATTGCCCATGCCCCCCTCTACCCTCGAGTAAGAGCTTCAATCGTGTCCATCCCCCAAATGGTGCACATCTTACTCATTGTGATTGTATATACCCATCCCCTCCTCCCCGCTCCCACCCTACCGACACCCGATAAATATTACTCCTGTATGTCCACTGAGGTGTTGATCTGTTAATACCAATTTGCTGGTGAGTACATGTGGTGCTGGTTTTTCCATTCTTGAGATACTTCACTTAGTAGAATGGGTTCCAGCTCTATCCAGGAATATACAAGAGGTGCTATATCACCATTGTTTCTTAAAGCTGAGTAGTATTCCGTGGTATACATATATCACATTTTATTAATCCACTCATGAATTGATGGGCACTTGGGTTGTTTCCACAGCTTTGCAATTGTGAATTGTGCTGTTATAAACATTCAGGTACAGGTGTCTTTTTCATAAAGTGACTTTTGATCTTTTGGGTAGATGCTCAGTAGTGGAATTGCTGGATCAAATGGTAGATCTACTTGTATCGCTTTGAGGTATATCCATATTGCTTTCCACAGAGGTTGCACTAGTTTGCAGTCCCACCAGCAGTGTAGGAGTGTTCCTCTCTCTCTGCATCCACGCCAGCATTTGTTGTTTGGAGACTTTTGGATAAAGGCCATTCTCACTGGAGTTAAGTGATATCTCATTGTGGTTTTGATTTGCATTTCCCTGATGGTTAGAGATGTTGAGCATTTTATCATATGTTTGTTGGCCATTATTCTGTCTTCTTTTGAGAAGTTTCTGTTCATGTCCTTTGCCTACTTTTAGATAGGGTTGTTTGATTTTTCCTTGCTGATTTTCCTGAGTTCTAAATAAATTCTAGTTATCAGCTCTTTATCGGATGTGTAGCTTGCGAAAATTTTCTCCCATTCTGTGGGTTGTCTGTTTGCTCTCTTGACAGTTTCTTTGGCTGTGCAGAAGCTTTTTAATTTGATCAGGTCTCATTTGTTTATTTTTGTTGCTGTTGTGATTGCCTTTGGGGTCTTCTTCATAAATTCTTTGCCTAGGCCAATGTCTAGAAGAGTATTTACAACATTTTCCTCTAGAATTCTAATAGTTTCACACCTAAGGTTCAAGTCTGTTACCCAGTGTGAGTTGATTTTTGTGAGAGGTGAAAGGTGTGGGTCTTGTTTCAGTCTTCTACATGTGGCTATCCAGTTTTCCCAGCACCATTTATTGAATAAGGATTC
>VSMD01097589.1:0-72807 GCA_008750895.1 Mirza zaza
AAAATTAACAAGAAAAAATCAAACAATCCCATCAAGAAATGGGCGACGGAAATGAAAAGAAACTTCTCCAAAGAAGACAGAATAATGGCATGCAAACATATAAAGAAATGCTCAACTTCTCTAATTATGAGAGAAATGCAAATCAAAACCACAATGAGATACCACCCAACCCCAGTAAGAATGGCCTATATCAAGAAATCCCAAAACAACAAATGCTGGCGAGGATGCGGAGAGATAGGAACACTCCTACACTGCTGGTGGGACTGCAAATTAGTGCAACCTTTGTGGAAAAGAATTTGGAGATACCTCAAACAGCTAGAAATAGAAATACCATTTGACCCTGCAATAGCGTTGTTAGGCATCTACCCAAAAGAGCATAAGACATTCTATTATAAAGACATCTGCACCCGAATGTTTATAGCAGCACAATTCACTATTGCACGGTCATGGAAACAACCCAAGTGCCCATCAATTCATGAGTGGATAATTAAAATGTGGTATATGCTCACAATGGAATATTACTCAATCCTAAGAAATGACAGTGAGCTAGCACCATTTATGCTATCCTGGATTAGGCTTAAGCCCGTTATCCAAAGTGAAGTGACACAAGACATGGAAAATGGGCTCCACATCTACTCGCCATCAAATTGGTACTGACTGATCTAAACTTTGGTTTTCAAATGGTGGCAATGCTCACCAGAGATTCGGTGTGGGGGGGAACCCAACCTTAGGGATGGGATGAGCATTTTGGAGGGGGAGGGCATAACTCTAACCTTTCTTAGGGAGAGGCAAAGATATACAATGTAACCAAAATGCTAAAAACAAAACAAAACAAACAAACAAACAAAAAAACAACTTTTTAACAGGTGGTGGGCAGGCAGGTATGGGGAGGAGGAAAGGGGTGTATGCTTCCATAAGGTGTGTGATGCACACCACCAGGGGATTGGACATATGGAGGGATGGAGGGGGCAGGGGCAATATTTGTAACCCTAACAATATTTGTACTTCCATAATATGATGAAATAAAAGGAAAAAATAAAAAATAAAAAAAATAAAAATAAAAAATAAAAAGATGGCTCCTCCAGCCCCAGCTTCGCCTCCAGGATGCTCTGCAGCCAAACCGCTCAGAACTCACCAGGCTCTTCCCCGTCGTCGTCTCTTTCCTTGTGTTACTTCCTCTTGGCAAGAATTCCACCATAATCCCGCAGCTTAATTTATGTCTACTTAGCTTTCAAAACTCAGTTCTAAGTGAAAAGACAAGCCTCAAACTGGGGAAAATATTTACAAATCATATATATGATAAAGGAATTTTATCCAGATTATATGAAGGACTCTCAAAACTCAATAATAAGAAAATAAACAATAGAAAAGTGAACACAAGATTTGAATGGGCACTTCACCAAAGAAGATATATAGATAGCCAATAAACACATGAAAGTTGTTTAACGTTGTTAGTCAAAAGGAAAATGCAAATTAATACCACAATGAAATATCACTACACATTTATTAGAATGGCTAAAATGAAAAATACTGCCCATACCAAGTGTTGACGAGGATGTAAAACAACTGGAATTCTCATACATGGCTCCTGGGAATGTAAAATGGCACAACCATTTTCAAAAATAGCTTGGCAGTTTCTTAAAAAAATAAATAAATAAACATACGATCTGGCCATTTACTCATAGGCATTTACTCAAGAAAAATAAAAGCATATATTTATACAAAGACTTATGCATGAATATTCATATAGCTTTGTTTGTAGTAGTCCAAACTGGAAACAGCACCAAATGTCCATCTTTCAATGAATGGATAAACAAACTCTGGCAGATTCATACAATGGAAATGACTAGTGATAAACAGGAATGAACTACAGAATGATACATGCTACAAGAGAATTTCAAAATAATTATGCTGATGAATGGAGGCAGACAAACATATGTACTATGTGATTCCATTTACATAAAATTGTAGGAAAAGGAAAGTAAGTTGCAGTGACAGAAAGCAGGTCATAGTTTGCCTGGGAAGGGGAGGAAAAAAGGAGTGGAGGAGCATTTACAAAGAGTTTACAGAAAAACCTGGAGTTGTTAAGGAATCTGCTCATTATTCTGATTGTTGTGATGGTTTCATGGGTGCACACCTATGTCAGAGTATTATCAAACTGTACGCTTGAAGTATGTTGCGTTTATTTTCTGTCAAGTAAACCTCATTAAAGATGTTAAAGTTTTTTTTTAATTAAAAGAAAAATGAGCAAAGAGACAAGAAAAACTTAGCTTTAGGGTCCCCTCTTTGAGGAGTCCTTCTTTGGCTACCCTTCCACCAAAGAGGAGGTATGTTTTTGAAGCTCCTGTAGACCCTGCCCCCGTACTTGCTGTGCGGGGCTGAAGGCTGAGCCCTGTCCCCTCACTAGACTGTGAGTGACTTAGGGGTAGGGCTGTGCTGTTCGTATCTGTAAGTCGACTTGGGCCTCCCTCAGGGCCTGAGAGTCGAATCCAAATAATCCTCTCCCTCAAAACCATAACCTAAGGATGGTATTTTTACAAACTCTGGAAGCCATATCCTTAAACAAGGTTTATTTCTTCAGTAAAATTGTTTCAACTTTAAAAATAGAAATTATATAAATACACATAAATTTAAGAAATTTTAAAAATAAAAACTGTAAACTCAAAGGAGACTCTTGGCCTCTGAAGGACAGTGCATGTTGGGAAAAAGTAACGTTTTTGCAAGTGGGTGTGGCTCAGAGTAGGGCGTTTAAGGCTGGAAGCGTTCAAGACTCTTTATTCATAAAAGCAGCAAACTCTAGCTGGCCAAGTGGCACCTTAAAAATGATCCATAGAGGGATTTTTCATTTTGGAAAACAGGTTTATTAGTGACATTATTACAAGTATTAATACCTGGAATGGTATTTTCTTGCTAATGATGGTGTAATGGCCTGCAGTGGGATAATATAACTGCTCCAAGTGTATAACTTACCAAAGCTGCCTGCCGCCCTGATGACTTACGGGCTTTAGCCCTCATTAGTTCCGTGGTTGCTGTTTAGAGCCATGGTGGGAATCTGTGCAAGTTTGGGAGAGTCCTAAGTTTAATGTCATAAATGACTACAGAGTAAAACAGTCCCTGCTTTTTATATAAAGGCAACATACCTGCTTTTTAAAGAGTGGTTGGGTGACAGTACACCCAAGCAAGGAGAGGTTAGCTTGGCACCTGCCGATGTTGGAACCGCTATTGGCTTACAGCTCCACTTGTGATAAGGTTGCCTTCAAAGAGGACTTCTCACCCTCATTAGGCTGATCATTCCACCTGACATGCACGAATATGAACAAATCTTTCACATGTTATCTAAAAGTTGTAGTGTGTAGTGCCTGAGTCCCCCAGCCTTGTGGCAATGCCATAAGCAAACTGCTTTATTGCTGGCTATCGTATGCAGGGCATTCAGTACCACACAGAATGAGGACGTGCGCACACTACTGTGAGTCCTGAAAGAATGCCAGGCAGGACATCGTCTCTCCAAGTCCAGGTCATGGAATGGCTATTTCATATGAAGTCTGATACTTGGTATAATGACAGACCTGAGGAAAGACAACCCAGTGCACGTTTGTTTCCAAAGAAGCAACTTTGACACTATTAGCCTGAACATTGCCAGGGGCTGGGATTGTTTTGTGGGAAACCAGTGGAATGAAAATAAAGGGCTAGAAGGTCCCCTGGAATGTGGTGGCTTGGGACCAATGCCTGTATCTTCTTCCTCTGCATATACTCATCCGGGTTAAGCCTCTTCATTAGAAGTTTTGGGTAACATGGGTTGTGTTTTTGGGTTTTTTTTGCTTGTTTGTTTGTTTGTTTTCTAATGGTCCTAACAAAGATGCCAAATAGTGAAGCATACAACTTTCCAGTCTCCTGTGTGGAAAGCAGTTCTCCTGAGATAGTCAGGACAGGAAAATGGCTGGTGGGGGCAGACAGTGGCCTTCGGGAAGCCGTGGAAATATGAGGCAACTAGAAGTGTGGAGAATGAGTCTTCAATTTCCAGCAACAAGCAGGGGTAGTGGTATCAGACTGACCTGGGTTCTAACTGAGACTTAGCCACAGAGCAGCTGTGTGTCTACAGGCAGGTTTCCCTGTCATATGACGGGGATAATACTCACCTTGCTGTCAGTATGTAATCAGATAATATAAAAACACTCGGATGAGAACCAGCACATAGTAGGTGCCAAATAGTTTTTCTCCCCTCTTTCTTCCCATTTTTCTGCTCAGCTACCCTGAAAATGACTGCCGGGCTTCCCCACCCTCCTTGCTGATCTAACCTGCCCCGTTCCTACTTTGTACTGCAGCTTGCGTGTATGTGAGTGTGGGCCTAGGATGTGACAAGGTGACCAAACCCTCGGTGCTCACACTCCGACAGCGGGACATCGTCTCTTCCTCAGATGGTGCTGGACACCAGAGGATGAAGAGAGGAGAGCCTCTAGCAAGAAAATCAGTTTTGATCGCATTTTAATTAAAGCACTAAAAGTGGAGATGGAAGTGTGAATTTCTTCCCCTCTCTGACACCAGCCTCAGGAAGCTCTTTTGCTCAGTACGACCCAGGGAATGTGCACGACTCCACTGCCCTACCTTTCACTCCACGCTACAAGGAATTTCCATCTCAGTGGGGGATAGGCCACGTAGTATATTGGGAAGAAATGTAAGGGGGAGTGGGAAGACCTGGTTTGAAATTTTCAGTGGCATCATTTTTATCAAACTTTCACTCAGTGTCAGGTTCCAGGCTAGATGCAAAGAGGCAGAGGGAAATAATGCATGGCTCCTGGCCAGAGGGAGGTTGGATTCACGAGGGAGACTGGCAAGTGTCCTGTGAAGGAGGACCCCCAGTGAGCCAGAAAACCAGAGGAGGTGACCCTTGAGCTTACATAGGATCTAGTCGGATGGGAAGGTTGCTCAGGGAAGAGTTAATATCTATGTGACCTTGGGAAAGTCATTTGCTCACTCTGGGTCACAATTCAAGTGACAAATTGGAGGGTCACCTTGGCCTCTGTAGTCTTTGTTGGGTCCAATACTCTATGATTCCATGTTTGGTCTGGAAAGTAGCTCGCCTTTTTCTTCCACTTGGGCATCACCCTGGATGGAAGCATGATTGTGCCCTAGGCCTGCACCCCAACTCTCAGTGGTTCATTGAAGCTTGTGTGCCCGTTGTGTGCATTGGATGGCTGGGTCTCATGGCCCCTGAGACACAGCCCCTTTACAGAGAGGTTTATCATCAAGGGTTGTCCATATATTTTGTAGCTCGACTGCAGGACAGCAGCCAGGAAAAAAGGAGGTCTCTGAAGAGCATTTGGGAAGATGGGAGGTCAGGGCTTGGGACTGGGAGAATACAGCAGAAGAGAAGATCTGTACAGGCTCAGCCCAGTGGGACCTTATCCCAGAAATCCCTGCTCCAAGGCTTTTAGATAAAGCATCTAACAGCCTTTTAGCAGCAGCTTTTTCTCCAGAAACAAAAACTCATGTTTTACATCTCATTGCAGGCACCCGACTGCTGATAAACCTGTCAGGGACAATTGTGTCCCAACTTAGATAGGCTGTCAGCCTCCTGCCTGTCAACTCTCAGGATTGCTCCCTTGCCTGAGCAATCGGGATTGGAGGAGAGGGGCGCTTTTTTCTCCTCTCTCTTTTTCCCTGCTTGTTTCAAGATCTTGGAACCTGCCACCAAAGTGATGCAATCATGGAGGTCAGGTCTCCAGTGACTGAGTGAGTGGACGAGGAGGCCAGGGGGCCAGGACGAGCCTCCTCGGAGGCTCCCCCACACAGTAGTGAAGAGCTGAGGTTGCAGCCAGAAAACCCAGAATATTGTGACCCACACTCTTCTAGATGGGCAGTCTCCCGCAGTGGCGCCCCTGTTGCTGGACTCTTCGAAGGATGAAATGAGACAGAGACGTGCATTGCACAGTGCCTAACAGAGAGTGCCGACAAGCTACAAATGCCATATCATCATTACTGTCATCATGATTACTGTCATCATCATCGGCATCACCATCATCATCGTGGTCATAATCATCATCACATCTTCATCATCATCATCACCCTTGTCGTCACCATTATCATCTTCAATAGACGAGGAAGAGTTGGACTTATGGGCTGAGCAAGTAATAAAGGAAAGACGTGGCAGGGAAGGAGACATCAGGAACCTTACCTGCAGCATCACTGCTCCCAGGGTACCCATACGGCAGGTAAACTGGGCAGATGCCTGAGGAATACTTCTCCCGCTGCTGGAATTTAGCAGCAGCACTTTGTGTTCGACTTCAGCGTTTGGAATCGTTTTTGGAATGGTAACGAGAAACAAGGCGGCAGTGGAGGTTCTCCAAAATTGTAGAATGCCAACATCTGATGTCTCCATTCAGAATAGGAACCACCCCAGCACCCACCATTATTTGTGTAACTTATAAAATTAACTGACTTCCTCTTGATCTCACTTGTCTTCAGAGTTGGGGCCCAGCTGCAGAATGTTTTCTTTCTCAAGGTTTTTCTCTTTTTTCCTCCCCCATCCCATTCTTTTTCTCTGATTTCTTCCTCTGCAATTCTTTATCTCTCCCTTAAATGGTGTTTTATATGACTAATAGAAATTTGGACATTCCCGGTGACTGTTTCTGGAATTCCAAGTTACAGCCAAAGAGATGCTTGGGCCCCCGTGGAGAACCCCAGATGCTTGAAGTAGGGGCGATCACGCATGCTGCAGCCACCAACCAACAGCTCGACCTGTAACTGGCCAGCCCTAGAAGGACGTTATTGGCCTCCTGAGGTCTGTGTCTTACTAAGACCTGACAATTCTCTGTCCTAGGGAGGAAAGTGGTTTCTGTGTGTCAGAGACAACTGCAAGTTCTGCTTATAAATGGATCATTCCTTAATCAAAATAAGAAGACGATAATCCCTTCAGGGGGTTAGGGTAACTGGAAAGAATGTGCTCTTTTTCTTTTTATTCCACAGTTCAGATTCACTCACTCACATCCCATCACATGAAATATCTCAGCTCACCTCCCCACTTTTCCTTCCATTTCACCTGTGCCTGTTTGTGATGGAAACTATTGGTGTTCCTCAGGACTCATGGAATACCCTTGACTTTTTAGCCTCTCTTTGGATTCTAGTCTGTTCTGGCCAATGGGATATAGAAGGTAGTGAATACACCAATTTTAGTTCTGGTTCCTGAAACAATGCAATCAATTTCTCTCTCTCTCTTTCTCTGATTGGCCAGCTAACTGTCCAGTATTCTGAGTGGCCCTAGGCAATAACTCGGGCACAAAGTGGAAGGCACATGGGTCCTGGCGCCACTGTGTGGAAGGCCACTGGACACCCAGGTGGACTGTGATGAGTGCACACTGAGATTTGCTGTTTGTTGGAGAAGTTACCGTTACTTATGTCATCATATACTCGATCACTTTCTTTCACAACAATTAGCTCGATTGTCATTAAAATAGTAGTGTCATAGACATTTCCTTCTCCTTCTCTAGTACAAAACCTTCACAAGGGCAGAAATTGCTTTATTGTTTACCTCTTCATTCCCAACACTTAGTACAATCATTGGCACTTAGTATATGTTCTGGAAATATTGCTCAGTAAATGATTGAGCCCAGCAGCCCCACTTTCCTTGCTAGAAAGTTCTGGCCCTTTCTGTAAAGTGGAGCTGTGGCTGGTGTTTGGAGTGAGCACCTTAGCATTAGCCTTTATTTTCCCTTGCCACTAGCCCCAAGCCAGGCCTCATCCCTTTGGGCTAAACATAAGTGAGATAGCTCTTGTGAAATCCTGTCCAGCCTCGTCCCCACCCTCTCCTGCTCACTCTCACTGCAGACACAGGCAGTCAGAGCTGGTGGAGGCTTCAGCCTGCGCGTGGAAGGCTCCCACCCCTGGGACTCTCGCCTGACCAGGCGCTGCCTGTAGAGCTGCTGCCCAGACCCCAACATCCAGAAGAGAGAGAAAGTCGGGAATGGCAACGAAAGGGAAGAGGTGGCCAACTCTGTCAGCCACTGCCCCCCACATAGTCCCTGTGAGCTTAGGTATGGATCCTAAAGAAACAAAGAACTGGGATCTGAGATGAGCTCTCTTGATATGAGTCCTGCTAAAATTAATGTCTGTATCTCCAGGTGCAAGTCGCATCTTTGAACTCAGTCTCCTGTGCCTGTTTTTGGAGAGGAGCGATAATCTTCCACCTGGAATGCATACCTAACTCTTGGAAGAGCTCTGTAAAAAGGCGGATTGCTACACCTCATCAAGGTCCACTCCGTCAGCATTTCTGGGGATGGAGCGTGGGAATCTGTGTCTTTGAGGACTCCACAGATTCTCATCACACCCCTGGTTACTAAAGCTACTTTTATCGAATGCTTGCTAAGTGCTAGGCTCTTGCGTGCGTCCGTTTCTTCCACTAGCCTTTTAAATACTTACAATCTCCTTGTGATCTTAGTACTATTATTAATCTGTTTTTATTGATGACGGAATAGCCTTGAGCAGATTTTCCCTAAGACTTGAACACGTTCTGGCCCAAGAGACCTCCTAACTATTTTCTCTAGTGTAGTGAAAAAAAGCATGAGATTTGAAACCAGAAAACCCATATTCCTCTTCTGGTTTAGGATCTTCCCCGCCTCATCCTGAGGCTCATTTTTCCCCTGAAATGAAAGTGCACGTGAACAGTGCTTGTGGATTGCAGGGCGCTAGACAAAGCCATGTTTATCTGCCGTCACCGTCACTCTTTGGTTTGAATGAGCGAGTTGTGGGTTCTCCCAGGCAGATCTCTGTTCATGGAGGATTGAGGCTCTGGTTGGCACAATGCGTTTGCCTCCCACCTGCCGGGACACTCCTTTGATTCCTGGTCCGTGAGCTTTGTCCCACTGAGAAAGCAACTCTGCAGAGCTCAGCGTTCCACCCGACCTTCACACAGCACAGACCCTGAATGAGAGGGACCCGCGGAGACCAGGAGTGGATGGCAGGAAGGGAAGCTACTGAGAGAGGAGGCTCCTGGAGGGGAGAGTTTTCCAAGTAGAATCCTACAGACGACAGAATGGCCACCTTTCCCCACCTGCCTGACCAGACGCCCTTACCCTCCAAAGGATGGAACGTGAGAAAATGCTCCGAAGAACCACATGTCCTCGTTCAATTCTTTCCAACAGTGCTATTCCCTCAGCCCAGAACCCTCCCTCCCGTCCCCCCTCCTCTTTCACCGGGCCAACTCCAATAATCATTTAGGTCTCAGCTGAAATGCAACTTCCTTCCAGAAGGCTTCCCTGACCCCAGACTTTTCTCAGGGTGCTTATTACACAGATGCTGCAACCAGTTATGAGTCTGTCTCTTCTGCCGGGCTGCCTGTTCACTCCCTTTCTCTCTAAAGCCCGGAATGGTGCTTGGAACGTAGCAGACATTCAGAGGTGTGTTAAGCAATTGCAAGCATCCCCGTTTTCCTACCTAGTCCAGAACTTGCTCTCACCATTCATACTCCTTTAGCCAACTGACTGCGGGATGGATATCTCCACTTTAATAAACCAAAGGCCCTTCAAACTCAGCATGTTTCAAATGACTTCATTCCTTTGCACACTCCCTGCTTCTGTCTGTGCATTACCATGTACCCAGGCAACACAGCTAAAACACATTCAGGTGTGACCCAAATCCGATAGGCTCTGTCATCCCAGCCGCTTTTATCTGCTTTTGCGTCTCTGTCTCCACCGCAGTTAGTCTACAGCAGACCCTCCTCCTCTTCTCTCCTGAATTCCCAGAAAGGCCTCTCCGAACCTGTCTTCTTCCTGCTTGGCCATCCTCTGCCAAAACACTAGGGTTGTTTTTGTTTTATTTCGTCCTAAGAATGCAAATCTGGTCATGGTGTTATTTTTAAAGTGTCAGCAATTCCTCACAGTCTGCAGGATGACATCCCTGCCCTTTAGGGAGGCCCCAATAATCTGCAGCCATGATCGGGCCTTGAGGTCAGCCCGATCCTTACTGCTCCTTCCGGCACCCTGAATCCCAACAGCCTCAGTGTTTCCAAGTGTGTGCGCTGCCTCGGTTGCTGTGCCCTGACCTCGGCCCACGGAGTCCCTGCCGAGCCGCTCACAGGCATGCCGCCCTTTCCCAGACTCCGCCCCAGTGCCACCATCCTGCTATAAAGCCTTTCCTGGCCATCTCCCCACAACCCTCACAGTGCCCACTTCCCCCTGTGCCCGCTCTGTCCTAGGGACAGAGACATTTAAAACCTCTTTTCCCATATTTGTTTACGTATTTGTTTCCTTCTACTAGATTGCAAACTCCACATGATCAGGGACATGTTTTAACTCTTTTTTTTTTCCCCACTGTGAGTGCTTAGCACACAACTTGGCACTCAGTACTCAATGAATGTTGGCAGAATTATTGAATTCCAAATGTGTGCCAAAGAATGTAAAAATTTACCTAATCTAGCCAAATGCAAAAGCTGACTGTACACACTCCAGGGGAAGAGGGAAGAAAGGCGCTGGCACTTGCAGAAACCTGTCGTGCTGGTACTTGAGGGAGCAGACCTGCGCAGGGAGGGCGAGCAGAGGACAGTCCCAGCTGCGGTGCTCGGAAACCGCCACTACTCCCGGGGCCGGGCCATGCTTCCCACGGCTGCTTCTAGCCTAGGAGTGAGTGTCGCAGGGAAACCAAGGCAGACCTGGCCCTGGAGGAGATAAGACTTTTTTAGGTGTGTGGCTTTGGTCAAGGACTCCCTGTTTGCCTTGCCAAGGCTTTCTCAGGGCTCCAGTGCAGTCTATGACCTTCCTTCCGCCCTTCCTTTTCCCTCCTTCCTCTTCAGAAGGATCAGGCCTACATCTAGGTCTGACAACTCTCCCAGCCTCCTTCATGTTCTTTCTTCTTTTCCTCCACAGCCATCTCCCCATACAACTTTTCTGTGTCTAATCCCTGCTTTGTGATACCCAAATGAACGTAAGTGATGGGCTTAATTCAACTGCCAAGCATATTAGTTCCAACTGTCCATTCAGGGCCTGGGGAAGTGGCTTTGCTCTGTGAATGCTTGGGCCCCCCGTAAGTCGGACACTAGCCAGGACTCCAGCCACTACCCAGCTCCCACAAATCCCCACCCGAACAGCTCAGACGATGACACCGCGGGTCTCTGAATAGCAAGGTCAAGGTAGACCCTCTGTCTGCCAGTCCTCAAATGTGCGAGTGTTTTTCTTCCCCATTGGGTGTGCAGCCACCCAATGAAAGGGTCACAGATTCCTCAGGAAAGGACTTAGGGAATCCCCGCAGTCGATACCTGTCGCAGCGTGGCAGGTCCTCCTCCTGGCAGCCCAGCCTGCTCTTCAGCCAGTGGGTTTCTGATCTGAAATGCCCTTGGCGGTGAGACTGAGCCAGGCACTGTGGCTGTTGCAGGCCTCCATCCTCAGCCTCCTGCTCCTCATTCTGGCCCGTGGCTGCCTCAAAGGGGAAGTAGCGCCTGCTGGCAGCCTCTCTATTTTGGCCCCAGCATGCTCTAATCTGCGAACCTCATCGCCCCCTGCAAGTGCAGGCCTCTTGGCTGTCCCTCTGGCCCTCCATCCTTGCGAAATCCTGGCCTCCAGCTTCTGGCTCTGACTACCACCCCCGGCCTCTGCTGCCCAAGCCCCTCATCCTCGTGGGAATGAACCAGCCCAGGTCTGTGACCACCTCTGCTGCCGCCAGCCTTGCCCTGCAGAGCTGAGCCAGCTCCGGACTGCCTAGTGATGCTGACGCAGCACTCCCCTGCCCGCCTGGGCGGATGCTGTGTCCCCGGCCCTCCTGTGGAATAGAAATCTCAGTGGCAATTCCGGCCTCACCTAAGACGTCCACTCCAGCATGTCTGCTTCCCGTGGCTTCTTTGTCCTTCTTCTACCGCCTGGCAGGGCAGCTCAGGCATTTCCACTTTACTGAGAACAGCCATCACTCTCCCAGGCTTCAAAGAGCCATGCTGGCAGCAAATCTGTTCCAAGCCTAGGTCCTTGCCCAGGTTTCAGCTCACTTTTCCTGAGAAAGTGCCCCAAGTCGATGAATTCTTTCAGATCTATCACACCTATGAGCCTCCTTGGCAGGTGATTGTGACCAGAACCCTCCTCCCTGGCCTTGCTGGAGCACCTTAGTGCTTCTCTGCAGTCTGTGGCCTCTTCCGTTCCTCCCTTCTGGGCAGGGTCCAAGCGCCCCTGCAGCCCTCTCTGGCTCCCTGTGCTCCTCATGGGCATTCCCTCCAACCAGTCTCCTTCACATCCAATTCCTTCTTGGCATCTGTGTCTTTGGAGAACTCAGATTAAATAGGACTAAGACATAAGTTACCTCATTGAATTTGCTTAACAATTTTCCACTTTTGGCTAATTTTAACCCTATCCTAAAGATGGAGAGGAGCAAACTGAAGCTCAGAGATGTCCAGATGTTTGCCCAAAGCCACACGTATGGAAAGTGGACATGAGAATTCAATTCTCGACATCTAAGCAGGGAATGTTTGCTACAGGGGGATTTGTCAGAGGAGGGTTCCAAAAGAGGGAAATTTGGAAGATAACTTTGGGGGAGGCAGAGTTTCATCTTTATTGATGAGGAGGGAGAATCAATAAATATAGACAGGAACGAGCAATTTTTACATCCCTGCATATGTATGTTTGATTCCTGGACACCCGAGAGAGCTTTGTGCAGGTATGTGTGCATGCACACACCTGTGTCGGGCTTGCCTAGCTAACACAGACCCACAGTGTGCATGGTCTCATGCAAAGCAGGGACACAGCAACATGAGAAAAATTCATCTTTGATAGCCTTCTCCAAAATTTAGCAAGCTATAAAATCTGAATGCTATTTCGATTTTAATATGCATTGACTTTTTTTTATGGTTAAGCTTTATATTTATGTTCAATTTTAGAGCAAGGTACCACTCTAATCTTTTCAGTACCTAGAGCCTTGCAGATCTCAATCCTGCCCTGACATGGAGGTGCGAGGAGAGTGGGAGCGGCTTTGTGCTTCCCCTTGGGAACAGCCCATCTTCCAGGAAAACCCTGAACCCAAGGGAGGGAGCAGTGACACTAGGAGGGACTTGGGGGGTCTCCTTGTCCTTGAGCAAGGTGATCCTTCTTTTCTTCCCCTGCCCACTTCCCCTCTCCTCCTAGATGGGGCTGCCTCCCTGGCGGATCCCAGGTGCCAGCTGAGATCACGGAGCAGAGAACGCAGAAATAATGACTCCCCTTGTCTGTTCCTGTTCCTGTCACATCTGACAGAGACCCTGCCATCTCCAGAAGAGGAAGGGCTGCCCCTGCCTCTGCCTCTGCTTGGCGGCTCCGCATGGGCACCCCGGCCTCGTGCTGCACGGCCGGGCGCCTGGGCGGTGCGGGCGGCTGTGTGTGTTGGGAGCTGGGGAAGCTGGCAGCTCCCAGAGCACGTGAGGGCCGAGAGCCAGGGTGGGCGAGGGGAGAGGTGTCTTCACTCCATATGCAAGTCACTTAATGAGAAAGAGTGCATCTGCTGTGCAGCCCCCACCCTGGGGACGGCTGCCAGCTCCGCCTGTGGGTGGCTGTAGTAAGCCTGGCCTAAACACAAGCTCCTTCTCTAGTCATCCCTGAGCACAGCAGGGACGCTGGGAATAGTTCCCGAGGGAGGGGCCTTCAGTCCCCTTAGGTGCGCGCTGGCACTGTGGGCCTGGGTGTGGCCCGGACTCTTGTGGACGGGCTCCACAGCTCACCTGCTGTCCCCAGCTCTGCTAGCGTGGCCTTGCTCACAGCCTCTGTCCCCGATCCTACCAATGGCACCGGTTAGGGGATCTCAAACCAAGTACACCGGCACCCAGATTCTCCCCTGTAGCTTTCCCCCATCTGCATTGTTGTCGCTTCTTCCCTTTACAGCCAAACATTCTGAATTGCTGGTTTGTACCTGATACCCTCATGCCACGCCTATATTTATGCCATTTCTGTGCCCTGGGATTGGTCTCCTCTCTTGCAAGATGAGGGACTCACAGCCTCATCAGTTCTTCCCTTGCTCCATTTAAGGTGGTCCCTTGTGGGGTCTGGCGAGGCTGAGACCCTCTTCCTGGCACTTGTCTCTTCCTTGGGCTGTACTGCCTCCAGGGGTGCCCCTCTTTGCTGTGGAATCCTCAGTGTCCCCCTGCGACTGCCCACCCCCCCCACCCCGTAGCATGCTATTCCCAAGGCCCAGCTCCCTGCACTCTTTGTACTGCTTTTCTTCTTTTTTATCATAAGATATTTTAGATGACACCCAGATCATCTGTTCAAAGACAATTTTTATATGATCTGAAGAGAAACTAGAGTATATATATGTAACCTTAACACTTGTATCCCCATAATACGCTAAAAAAAGACAAAGACAATTTTTTATTGTTTTCAAAATTTAAAAATACTGAAAAGTACAGAGAATAATATAACTTACGTGCATATCTTCGCCATCCAAAATCAACAACAGTTAGTATTTTGTCTCCTTTGTAACCAATATTTTTTTTTCTTCTTGAGAAAAAAGAGAAAATGAAAGCTCCCTTCCACCAGCATCGCTATTCCTGCTCCCGCCCAGTGCTCCCCAGAGACAGGCATTGCGGTTCCTGCTTACAATTTCAGTGCAAAGATATCCATAGATGATGCACAGACATCATACTGTCTCTACTGATTGTCACTGGCCATGTGATATATTAAGAGAGAGGTTTATTCCTTTTAATTGCCATACAGTATTCTATTATTAAATATATTACATATATTGCATTGTTTTTTGATACATTCTATTATCTATAGATATTTATATTCGTTCTCATGTTTTGTTCTTAACAATAACAAAAAATATGCTTCAATCAACATCCTTGGACATACTTTCTTGTGTCTATATGCAGGAGTTTCTCTAAGGCCTATACTTAGAGGTAGAATTGCTGGATCAAAATGTAGATATAATTTCAATTTTTTAAAATGTTATTTTTTTCTCCAAAGTGGACATACCAATTTACATTCATAATTGCAGTTTATAAGAGTATCATTGCTCCCAAACCCTTGCCAACACTTGATATTCTCATACTTGAAAATTTTTGACAATCTGTGGATGAAAAATTATATTTCATTGTTACTTTCATTTGTATTTTTCTATTTTTATGACAGCTTACAATCACTTAGCACTCTGTGTCAGCCACTGTTCTAAGCAGTTTACATATATTAACTTCTTTAATCTTCACCGCACCCTCTCAGGGAGTTTCTGCCACTATCATCCTCATTTTACGGGTCGTGAACGTGAGGTCTAATAACTTGCTGAGGTCGCCCGCGCCTGGGAGTGTTGCAGGCCTCGGCGGGGATGGCGCTGCGCCCCGCTGTGGAGGGGCTGGGCGCTCGTTCACGTGTTTATGATGTTTATGAGCCATTTGTATTCTCTCTTCTGTGAAGGTGCCTGTTTATATTCTTAGATATTTTCTGATTAGGTGATTTGTCTTATTTATTTGTCTTTCTTATTCTCTAAAAAAATTATTTATATAGCTTGGACATCAGTCCTTTGTTAGATATGATGCAGTAATTTTCACTGGATAGCACTTGTCTTTTAGCCTTATGTATGGCTTTTACTTGTGCTTTTGTTTTTGCCACACCCTTCTTTTAATTTTTTTTTTTTTTTTCTATCTTGAACCAATTTTGACCCATCTTCATTGTGTCCTTGTCCTGGTGACTTTTCCCAGCTGAAGTCTGCATCTCAACGTGTCATACAAATTTAAGACCTGGCTCACCAATTGCTTCAAAGACATCTCCATCTGTATATCCTGCTGTGACCTTAAACTTCAGATGTCTTCTTTGATCCTGTCTCCCTTCTCAAGTAAGTTTTCCCTTCAGTCTTCTCTATTTTCATAAATAGCACTGCGTGTAGCCTGTAGTTCTGGGTCACTTTTGCATTTCCTATTCCTTTACTTCCCACACTGAACCAGGAAACACATGGTACAAGGTCTCTCAACACTTGCTCAACACAGTCACTGTTCTGTCAGCCACCGTCTCAACCTGCGCCGTGACACTCGATCCCTCAGGCATGCATCATTGCAGTAGATACCAAACTGTTTTCCTAGAAAGTGGATCCCTTCGGTGACCCCCCATTTTCTACTGGTGCGTTCTTTTTTAGCTCTCCCCTCCCTGACCCTGACTTAGGTCCATTGCTAACTTGCCTTCAACTGCCTTCGGAAAGAACAGCTCTGTTCCAGCCGGCAGACGCAGCCTCTCCCTGACATGTGGCCTGCCCTTCCCGGTTCTAAGCCTTGGGTCAGGCGGCTGCCTCTGCTGCCTGTTCTTCCCCCCTCTCCCCTGGACCCGAAGTGCTGCTGTCCGTGGTGCCCAACTGTCCCACCATTTCCCTTTTGAGATCTTTTGAGCTATTTTCTCCATCTTTGATATCTTCAAGCACATACTGTCTGGACCTCTTGGATAGCACTTCATCAGACGTTGCCTGGAATTGTTCTGTGGTTTCATTAGGCTCTGCTGTCAGATGGCGCAGGGCAGGGAGCATGTCTGAAACTTCTTCTGTCCGACCCAGAGCACCTAGAGCAACATGCATGACCCACTCACGCGGCGCCAGGACTGCTGTGCGTGACACGGCAAGCACGTAGACACTGTTTACTCGGGACGATCCTGGCGCGTCCCCTGGCGAATGAGCGCCTTCTCTAAGCTCTGCTCTCCGTGTGGTGGGAGCAGAGTTTCCAAGGCTGCATGTGGGGCCTCACCGAGCTCCTCCTTGGAGAAGCATAGGATCCATCACTGTGTTTCACACACCAGCGAGGAGACACGGAAAGCTGCTGTCTGCTGTTGCCTCGGCGGCCCGAGATCCTGCCACTGCTGCTCTTCCCCGAATGAGGGCTGACACGCGTCAGAGACGGCCCCCACCAGGAGAGAGGCCGGGGAGTCACTTTATAATTCGGGATGATAAATGAATATTAGCCCCTGTTTAAATAGTTAAGTAAAACAAAAAGCACTAGCAGGGCTTTATTTTCCTACTTATGGAATGAGTGAAATTCCTCAAAATCACTTTGTTTCAACTTCTCTGCGCAGGGGGAAAAAAGGAGATTACGGTTTCTGCTCCTTTCCTGACTCCAGAAGCAGATCTGGTAGATGGTTTCTAGGGAGGCCCCTTTCCTAATGGGTTGGGAACATTCCCAGCCTCCCCTCCTGCCTGTGAACGGGCCCCAGCGCTCTACCTAAATTCACCAGGAATCAGGAGGCACCTCTGTATCTCACCTGCCCCCTGAGGCCACAGGTGCACCCAGGTGTCCCCACATCTCTGTCTCTCTGCTTCACTCTTGGACTCTTTCCCTCTGCCCAGCAACATAGGGGCCAGCCCCACCCATGCCTGGTTGGCACAGCCAAAGCTTTGCATCTCCTCCCAATACCCTCAAACTTGCCTTCTGCTGACAGTTTGTCACCGGCCACATTGGGTGTACCATTCCAGACCCCAAGTGTCCAGGATGGGAGCTCAGACCAAAAGAGTCCTTTGTTAAAGAGTCTTTTGTTAATTCATTTTTGCATTTTCCCCAAAATGTGTTCATATATATCCGCCCTTCAAACCCAGGCTCGGCATGCCTGGCCACCTAAACAACAGGAGACGCAGGAAAAGCCCGTCCTCACCCTGGGTCTCCTGTTCCTTCTTCCTGCTGAGCTCACCAGCTCACTCACCTCCTGTACCTCCAGCCATCAGTGACCACAGAGCAAGGATTTGCTCCTTCTAAGATCAGTTTTCTTTCACCCCACCTTTTATACAGATGATCACCAAGCCTCTTTGAGCCCCGAGACCCCCTCAGCAGCCAAGCCAGCAAGTCTAGAGGGGAGGTAAGTTGGGTTCGGTGACAGGAGAGAGCAGCTGGCGGAAAAGCTATCGATCGGCAGGTCTCTGCACAAGAGGAAGAGCCGTGAGGCCAGCCCACCTGGCCTGAGTTGCAGAGCAAAAGAAGGGCAGTGGGGCCTGGAGTGGAGGATTCTCCTTGATCCTGCCTCTCCACACTACTTTCACTGTTTTCTCATAGGGGGAACTGCTAGCAACAACTTCTATACCACACACTTTCTCAGCATCTTTTTGTGCATGTTTTGACACAGAGAGGGTTTTATATTTCAGTCATCCTTAGAGACTGTAGCTTTATTCACATACAATGCAATTTAGAAATGGTGTAATCAAATAATCATGATGTGAATTGACAGAAAGGCACATACAGGGACTATAGCTGGGTGTGGAGGGGGCAGCAGCCAGGGCAGCAGAGCAGCAGGGTACAGAGGAGAGACGTTCAGACACGTATGGTGTGCTACTGCTTAGGACGGGCATTTCCCCTTGGTTAGGATCTAAGCCCCAAATCAAGGTCAGCCAGAACCTAGCTTGGCTGCTATGACTAGATTATAACATGTGAATAAAGCCCAGTTCATCTGATTTTTCACCTCTTCTTCCTGGGAGAGGAATGGCCGTCTCCTGTCTCAGCAGCACAGTGCTTCCCACAGGTGGATGCTGAATACACATGGAATATTTTCATGAATGAGCAAGTGAGTAGACACGTGGGGAACTTTTGTTGCTGGCACAGCACAGACAGGTAGGGGAGGGGCTCCAACCCTGGCTACCTAGCTTGCTCAACTGGGATGTAATCAAATTCATAGAAGGTTATTCCAAGGTGGCATAACATTTTTGTTGAGGAAGAATAACTCAGATATGATGACTTTAACTCATATTTAATAATTTCCATTAAGAAGTTTTCCTCCCACTTCCTTATTCATCTGAGAAATAAAGGAACACAAAAGGTGATCATGACAGAGCCTGCTAGCTGATCGTTGCCTCCCAGGCAAGACTGTATTTCCTGGCTCTCCTTTCAGGTAGGGCCAGCCAGGAAACTGAATTCTGGCCGATAGAGTACATGCAGAAGTAATTTCTGCCACTTTCAGGCCAGCTCCATTAAAACAACCCCTGTTCCACCCTCCATGCTTGTCCCCCAGTTGGCAAGTTGCAGGTGTGCATGGTGGCTCTGGGGGTCAGGGACTGGGAAACGCAGGGGCCACAAGTAGGAGGGAAACCGGGTCCCTGACTCACCACTTGATAGAGAACCTCAAATCAACCCAGCAACCTGTTTGTTACTTCATGTGAGTGAGAAATAAACTCCTGAGACGTGGATTTGCCATAGTAGCTAGCACTGTCAGAAATAATCCAGGAATATAATCGTGCCGTGTTCTAGAGAAGACGGCGCTCCCCTACGATTCTGCAGGGTAAATAAAACCAAATTGCTCTCTGAGTGCTTCAGGCCTAATGGCTTAATTATTGAAACTTTTAAAGTTGATTGCTCTAAAGGTTTTTGTTTTTGCTTGTTTGTTTTTCTCTTCCTACTAATGTCTAAGGAAAGTGGCTAAGAGCCTTAGGAGGGGAATGTAAAGGAGGAATAAGACATTGACCTTATTCCTATGGCCCTTCCAACTGATTCTGGTGCTTCTGACATTAGTTGGCAACCTTGTTCTAATATCTGGAATGCTTGACCTCGACTTAGGACTGGATTCAGAACACTCATGTTCTTAACTTGCTTGTTAAACCATTTAATTCCTTCTAGGTACCAGTCTGTATTGTTTTCAATTATACCCTAGCAACCCACCATAGTTTATTATTCAGTTGAGTTGATTTCGGTGTTCCTGACTCTGCACTCAGCCTTGATTCACATTAGGCCAGCCATGGTGATTAACCGGCAGAGGTCATTTCTCTGTTGGTGGTGAAACTGGAGTTCGTGTTAGTTCGCTAAGCAGTGAGGAAAACAACTTGTACTGACTGACGAGAGGTCAAACAGCAAAGCAGGTCATAGCAAAAGTACGCTGTGTGTGCTATCTACTGCCCCCAAAGTCTGTCATCATAAGTCACCCAGGGTGAAAGTCCCCTGTTAGATCATAGTAATGGGAGCTTATTCTTTGCTGATGGGTTCCAGGTGCCTCCTCCGTGCCCCATTAACAGGACATGCTTCATTGTTTCAAAGCCACGGTTCCCAGGAGGAACTCCAGTGGGAGGAATCAGCTGCATTGTGACATCTGCATGGGACCGAAATGTTTACACTTGAATAATGTAGCTGACAGACATGTATGCAGTCACTTATAGGTATATCTATAGATGAGAAGAGGCATAGAGAAAGATATCTGAAGCTATTAAGCACATACATGAAGTACCTACTGTGTGTAAGGCATTGAATTACATACATTTGGAAGGACACATGGACAGGCTTAGCAAAAAAAAAAAGTGAGACATTGTCCTTATTCTGAAGAACTCTAGGCCTAATGTGAAAGAAAGATACACAAATACTTATAAGGTGATAAATTCAGCAATGTAGACATCAATAGGCACAACTAGTAAGGACAGACAGGAAAGGCTTCCTGGAGAAGGTGACAAATGAGCATGATATGATGAATAGGAATTTTCCAGTCAAAGGTAAATGATTGGTTGGGGGTGAGGCGGTATCATAAAGCTTTCCAATACATGACTCAGTTTCAGCAGACATGAAAATGCACACACCTACACACACACATGAAGGGGTCTTCAAAAGGTTCATGGAAAATGTATATTATGAAAACACAGTGCATGAATTTCAAATTTTATTGCACCAAAATAAACTTGTTACAAAATTGTTATCAAATGTACAAACAGGATCTAGTTTAAGACATAAGAAGGGTAAAGCGTCAGTTTGAAAAGAGCACCTATGAGAGCAACATGAATTCTGCTAAAATTGAAACAAGAAGGAATATCAAATTTACAGTGAAGCTTTAGTGAAAGAATGATGAAGTCATTGATGCTTTATAAAAAATTTATGAGGATAATGCCCCAAAGAAATTAGCAGTTTACAAATGGAAAACTCATTTTAAGAAGGGATGAGATGTTGTTGAAGATGAAGCCCACAATGGCAGACCATCCACATTAATTTGTGAGGAAAAAATTCATCTTGTTCATGCACCAATTGAAGAAGACAGATGATTAACATCAAAAACAATAGCCAACACTATAGACACCTTAATTGGTTCAGCTTACACAATTCTGACTAGGAAATTAAAGTTGAGCAAAGTTTCCTCTCAATGGGTGCCTAAACCGTTGCACCCAGATCAGCTGCAGAGAAGAGAAGAGCTATCATTAGAAATTTTAAATAAACAGTATCAATATCCTGAAGCATTTCTTTGAAGAATTATAACAAGAAATGGAACATGGCTTTGCCAGTATGACCCTGAAGACAAAGCACAATCGAAGCAAAGGCTACCAAGAGCTGGAAGTGGTCCAATCAAAGCAAAAGCAGACCTATCAAAAGCAAAGGTCATGGTAACAGTTTTTTGGGATGCTCAATGAATTTTGCTTATTGACTTTCTGGAAGGCCAAAGAACAACAACATCTGCTTATTATGAGAGTATTTTGAGAAAGTTAGCTCAAGCCTTAGTAGAAAAGCACCCCAGAAAGCTTCACCAGAGAGGCCTTCTCTACCATGACAATGCTATTCCTCTCATCAAACAAGGGCAATTTTGTGAAAGTTTCAATAGTAAATCATTAGGTTTCCACTTTACAGTCTTGTTTTGGCTCCTCCTGGCTTATTCTTGTTTCCTAATCTTAAAAATATCTTTAAAGAATATCCATTTCTCTTCAGTCAGTAATGTAAAGAAGTCTGCATCAGCATGGTTAAATTCCCCCAACCTTCTGTTCTTTACAGATCTACTAAATGGCTGGTATTATCACTTACAAAAATGTCTTGAACTTAATGGAGTTTATGTTGAAAAATAAAGTTTACATTTTTTATTTTTATCTTTTAATTTCATTTTTTCATGAACTTTTTGAAGTACTCTCAAAAAGTTGAGGGGAGCCCTCAAAGCCCTGTATACATGAGGGCTGTCTGGAAAATGTTCAGCCATGTAAATGTTCTCATTATATCAGTAATGACTGGATAGTTTCTGGACAGCCTTCCAATATTTCATGTATGTTATATTTACAACAATAATATGTTTAGGATTTTTGTGAGAGTATGGGTTATCTCATTTTTTGAAATTATATTTTTGTGAGATGATTTATTAAATAATTAAATAAATTAATAATTAAATTTATTAAATAATTAAAATGATTTTATTATAATTTTCCATATTTATAGTCTCAAATAGGGGAGAAAATATAATCCTTTGTCAGTTTATGTAGCTCATTTTGAGTTCAGATAATATGTTTACCATTACTATCACTTACTGGATATCTTTTATGTACCAGACACTTCACATTTAATTATCACAATTTAATTCATTATATATTTTAATTGCCATTTTATGTGTTAGGACTTTGAGACTCAGAAAGATTAAGTGATTTGTAAGTGGTCATACTGCTTAGAGATGAAACAGAAAGAATGCAGAGTAACAGAAAAAGGTGCATACATATATGGTCGATTGATTTTGATAAAGTCATTTTCATCATTTGATGGGGAAAAAATAGTCCTTTAAATAAGCAGTCTGGTTCAATTGGTAATACCAGTAGGAGAAATAATCAGTTCAAATCATATGATATGTAAACATGGCCATTGGACCTTGTGATGGTTGTTACTAATGTATGGGTTCTCGTCTATGGAATGTTTTTAAGACATTATATCTTGCTGGTCTTTGATTGTTTATGGTATACAAACCCGGAATCTATGTTTTTTTTGTTAGAGAATGTATCACCCAAATAATTACTAGGCAATGCTGGAATGTAAAACAGAGAAGACACGTGAACAACTAGCTGCCTTTGTGGACGTGGTGGCATGCACCACCTAGAAATCTCCTGTATCAATTCCGGGAGGGCACACATCCTGATGGAGAAGAAGGGATGTGAGGGTGCTGCTGGCAAGCCTAGCTTTTCCATGTTTTGCTCATGTCTTACTACTACCTATCGTAAAATTTTTAGTAAACTTTGATATTAAATAATAGCTGATTCTTGTCAGTATGATTGTACAGTGTGTCTTACTGTTATTTCCATGCATTTCCATTTAATGTAATAATTCATATGCTTGGGTTTGAAGTTATCATTTTCTTATTTGTTTTCTATTTATCTTTTATGTTTTTTGCTCCTGTTTCTCTCTTTATGTCTTCTTTTACTGAAATATACTATATTGTCCCAATTTTTTTCTCAATTAGCTGTTAAGAAATAACACATTATACTATTTTTTTAGTGTTTGCTCTAAGGATAAACATAGGCACTCTTAACTTCTAAATTCCAGAGAAATGAAAATTTGTGTTCACATAAAAATCTATACACAACTGTTAATAGAAACTTTATTTGTAATAATCTCAAACTGGAAACAGCCAAGATATCCTTCAATGGAGGAATGGTGAAACAAACTATGGTACCTCCATACCATGAAATACTACTCAACATTATGAAAAGACACAAATTATCGAGACATGCAACCACTTGTATGAATTTCCAGAGAATTATTCTGAGGCGGGGGGGAAAGCCAATTCCTAAAGGTTATATGCTGTATAATAATATTTACATAAATTTTTTAATGACAACATTTTAGCAGTGGAGAATAGACTAGTGGTTGCTACAGACTAAAGAATGGGGGAAGGAAGCTGAGTATGGTTTTCAAAAGGCAACAGGAAGGATCCTTGTGGTAAGCCTTGACTGTGGTGGTGAGAACACAAAACGACGTGTGATAAAGTCGTATAGAACTAAATACACACACAACTGAGTATGAGCAAACCTGGGGAAATCTGAGTAAGATTTGTGGATTTTAACAATGTAAGTGCCCTGATTGCGATATTGTATTATAGTTTTGTAATATGTTACAATTGGAGCAAATGAGTAAACACTACGTGGCGTCTCTCTGCATTATTTCTTACAACTGTCTGCTAATCTACAATTATCCCAATTAAAATTTCAATTAAAAACCTAATCACAGTCAATATTATACCATATATCACTTCCTATAATTCTCACTTACTATATCATTTCACAAATGAAATGGCTATAAAATGGCATAATTTCATTTTACCCACCCACCAACTTTGTGCTATTATTTTACTATCTTCTGCTTATGCAAAAGTTATAAATCTAGTGCACAACATTATATTTGTTTTAAATACACGTAGTCCTCATTTGACACGGTATACACAAATTTTGCTTATTGAATTAATTTAATTAATAGCAGTCCTCTAACAACATTATTTGTATTTCTGTATATTAATTTCAGTATATTAATTCTGAGTCTTTTTACAAGATACAAACTTTGCTATGAGCTCTGAAACCCACAAATCACAACCTAAATGACAGATGCTCATCACGACCAGTGACCAATCGTGGAACTTCTTTCAAAGGCTGTCTGCGATGACCTCACTCTGCATCTGTTATTTAGTTTATGCGCAGATAGCAAAACATGTGGGTGTGTCACCTCTTTGTCTCCCAGTGACAAACCTACACTACATTTTACAGAAATGGATAATCAAATGAGGGGTTTGGCCATCGAAGATGAAAGTGCAGGAAAGAAATGAAAAGGAATAATGCTGAACGTGAAATTTGAATAGAACATCAGTGGAATCACAGAAGAAACACCTGATTATGGGAACGTTGACACTGACACCATTCTCGATGTTCCTAAAGTTTTAAATTACAGTATACTAAATAAATATCAACTTCACTGTTTTTAAAATTCTTCTATACATTCATATAATCAATGGAAGAGAGTTAATAATATTTTGACAATAATTTTTGAAGGTCATGGAGTGATCATAACTTTTCTGTTGACTATTAAAATCACTTTGCATAGCTGCAATGTGTCCAGTCATTTTTATGACCCCATGCTACCATGCAAAGTGAGGACTACCTATAGTCAGATAGATTTTTTAGGAAATAATGAGAAGGAAAAAAATCCTAGTATTGTATGTTTACTTAGAACTCAGTGTCCACATGGTGCCAACTCCTTGTGCTGTATGTCTACTAGTGAAAAAGTTTCTCAGTGTTAGTTTACCTACATATGTCTGTGTTTCACCCTCAGTTTTGAAGGATATTTTCACTGGGTATAGAACCCATGGAGAGTTCTAGGTTGAGGGTTGATTTTCCTTCAGCAATTTAAAGATGTTGTTCCGCTGCTTTCTGGCTTCTATTGTCTCTGATAAATCAGAAATAAATCTGGTAGTCATAAATGATGTTTTCCTAAATGTAATATGGACTCCACCCCATCCCCCACTGCCCTGAGCTGTTTCAAGATTTTCTCTTTCTCACTGGTTTTATCAATTTTCCTGTAATGTGCCCACTATGGTTCTCCTTGTATTTGTCCTGCTTGGGTTTGTCAAACTCCTGGATTTGAAAGTGATTTTTCATCAAATTTAGCAAGTATTCAGTTACTGCATTTCTTCAAATATTTTTTTCTGCCCCATTTTCATTCTTTTCCTCTAGACACCTGTTATATGTATGCTGGACTGTTTGCATTTGACCCATGGATCCCTGAGGCTTTGTTCATTTTTTTCCAATTACTTTCCCCCTCTTCTTAAAATTGAATACTTTCTATTGATAGCTTCTCAAGTTTATTGATCTTCTGTCATCTTCAATCTGCTGTTAAGTTTATCCAGTATTTTTTTACAAAATTAGCTATTGTACTTTTTCCTTCTAGAATTTTCCTGTTGTTCCTTTTTTTTAAAAAAAATTATTTCTTTGCTGAAATCCTCATATGTTTTCTCACTAAGACCATATTTTCCTTGAATTGTTAGAAGTTCTTTGAACATATTTATAAATGCTGCTTTAAAATCTTTGTCTGCTAAAGCCAACAGCTGGATCATTTGATGGAATGTTTTTATTAACTAGTTTTTTTTTCTTGACTATGGTTCATATTTTCCCATTTCTTTGAATATCGAGTTTAGCAGGCATTGTTGATGGTACATTGTAGAGACTGGTTTCTGTAATCATTCTCTGAAAGTGATCATTTTTATTCTAGAAGGCAGTTCAATTACTGACTAATGGCCTTGAACTTACATAGACTTGAATTTATGCTTTATTGGGATAATTTGTGGAAAGGCCAAGGTATTTCCAAAGTCCCTCTAACTTAGCAATACTCAACTCCCAAACTTTATACTATATGGGCATTGTACCATTGCACAGGTAGTTTCATGAGAATATTAGCATGAAAAAACAATAAAATAAACAAAACCGTATTTTCTTGGTTCTAAGATGCACATTAATTGTCCCTCCTATTTTAATGATTTTGAAATGTAAATGTGTTTTACAACAGAACTTTAAATTTTCTTCTGTCTCCAAAGAAATCTAATCTAAATTTCATGATTTGTCTTAAAATCAATGGAATTTATCATCAAGAAGATATTGATAGGCATCTAGTAATTTGCACTCTATTCGGTTACTATTCCTTTTGGCCCCAGATTTCCAAACGATTTTTCATATAGTGTTAGTAGAAATTTCCTCCTTTCTTCACAGAAGATAAAACAATAGGAAATTGATTTTTTTAAACAGAAGTATATTTAAAGAAGCCATCAGGAGAAATACACTGACTTCAAAATAGCTATGAAATGTTGAAATGCATCTGTAGGTAAACATCCGAGATAATCTTGTCTAAATTTTATTAAATATAGGATAAAATCTGATGATGACAGACGAAGGAGGATTAGAGGGTGTTTTGCCTGAGAATAAGAATTGACCTGAGGACTCTTGGGACCTGAAGACCTAAAGACTTATTTAAATTCTAGAATTTCAATGCCAAATTTATGATCCTATCATCAGATATTTTCTGACCAATACAGATTAGCTCAAATTAAGAGACAGTTTATTATGGAAGATTGACTGTGGGTGTATTGCTCACCCACTGCGGAACAACATTTCCCATCACATTGCCATTTCTTGTTTAGGAAAGAAATGCATCTCCTGTCTTGACGTGTTTATCATGGTGTGCCTGAGATAATTATCTCTATGGGTCCAGTTCAGGCCCTAAAACTGATAGATTATTATCATGTCCTCTGGAAACAGTGCATGCCATATATGTGCAGCTATATGCGTCAAAAGAAAAATACTTTTTGAAGTCTTTATCTGTGTAGTTTACTGAAAATTGCCTATTGAAGACTACTTCAATTCATATCAGCATGTGTTAAGACTATACATACAGTTTTACATATATGTGTATATTACTTTATATGTATTACATAATATATAAAATATAATGAGTAATATTTTATATGTAACCTGTATGAGTATGTGTATTGAGTTTGGTGTTTTATGTAGCTTAAAGTTACTGATGAGCTCATCAACTTGATCTCTTAGCTGAGATCTAAGATGCTCTATTTCTCATCTGTTTATTGCTAATTTTTTTCTGTGTCAGGTTCAAAATTTAATAACTCTTTTCTTCTTCTGCCTGTGTCTTCTAATCTAAACCCTTAAGGCATCTTAGCAGCTAACAGGAGAGATAAGCAGCATTCTCTCTGTAATTGGCAAAGTTAGGGCACTCCATTTTCATTACAACTTTAAATCTGCCAAAACTCCCCTGCTGGCACAGAAACTCAGGACAAAACATCATCAGGAAGGATTTCATCCGAACCACCGGGTTGTCATTCGTCTCTTTCAGAGAGGGCCCAGCCTAGCCATTCAGAGCTGGAGCTACCAACTGGAAAATGACAGGGTTGGAGCTAGCACTCAACTTTCCCACAAATGCTCCTTGTTCCTCAGGTCCTTTTGAGCATTGTCTTTTTTCCTGTTTCCAAGAATTATAACCAGAGCTTGGTTCAGTTGATATATTGAATGATTGATGATGTTTCCGGGCTGGCATGAAAACAGGCTGAGTGAATTCGGGTCTAACTACATGGCAAATGGCCCTTTTGAACATGTTTTAAGCTCTATTGCTTTTAAAAATACTATGATACCCAAGAAATGTGAGATACTTGATGCCTGTTTTTTTAAAAAAATGGAATGTGGTCATTACGGCATATGAAAAATCGGTTGAATAAAGAAGGAGGCTACACAGGAGCCTGCGAGTCCAACTACAAGCCGCAGTTCTAATATCCTGTTGCTTAGATTCCAAGTCCTATGTGTAATTTTTTTCCAGTCTTGGAGACCTTTAAATCCCCAGGGTTCCCAGTCAGTTATATGCGGTGTGTTCTCTAAATTCCCCTGGCAGACATTTTCTCACATATTAGGAGGTTAAAAGGAATAGGGAAAAAACTCTCCAAAACATAAACCCCAAACTAAAGAACATAAGTAAGAAATGTTGAAGCCAGGAGCCTGGTTACCGTGGCAACTCAGGGTTGCCAAGTTCCCCTCTCGGAGAGCTGGACCTCTGCTTCAATTGGTTGCTTCTCGGATGGGCCTGGACCACCAGGTGTGCTGCTGGAGCCAAGCGCATGAAAGCGAAAGCTGGATTTGGCGCGGTCCCTTCTCCTGGGAGCTTCCTCTCCACGAGAGCTTCTGACTCCTTTGTCTGGCTCCATCTCCAGCCCGCATCCTTTCTGTGGGGAAGGGAGAGAAGGCCAGAAGCTTCTTGGCTGTAGCAGTTGAGAAGAGGCTTGGGGAAAACGTAGGGAATTATCTGGTCTCTACAAGGAGAAGACTCTGTAGGACCTTGGTAAGCAATTTTCTGTCTGCTGCTGATACCCTTCTCAGCAAACATTTCTGGCGTGTTGTCCCAGGGACAAGGAACCACACTACTTTTTGAAAATAAAAATTGGAGCTCAAATAGACCTTACCTTTAAGGTTCTTATAGTCTTATTTAAAGCAATGGTATATTACGGGAGGCAGCAATCAGTGCAGGTGATATTTTCGTAAGTGCAGGAGAGCACCGAGGGCAGGTGGCTGGATGGTCGGAGAAGACAGAGATGGGTGTGGGAGGAGAGCGGCAGGGCCCAGGTGCCCACAGGGCACATGCTGGGAATAAGTCAGGGACATCAGTTGGGGTTCAATTCTGGGGCGCCCTGAAAGTAAGACTAAAGGATTAGTGAAGAGCCACTGAAGGAGTTTCAGCGAACAAATAGATTCATGAAGATAAGCTTTAAGGAAATTTCACCTGGATGGTAAACTGTTACAAAGATGTTGGAAGGAGAAGAACCCCCAAAAAGGAAGCTCACATGATACTGGATTGATTTGATTTTATTTACTCCTCCGTGGAAGCCGGATTTCATGCTGGATGCTTCACAGGGAAGGTAGAACCATTCTCGAGCCAAGGTTTCCTTAGCTCCTACAGGGAAGTTGGCTTCTGAGCCCATTGGTTCGGTTTTTGGTTTGCATGTCTCAAGACCCACCATCTATCTGTCAAAAACTGATTTTCACACTTACATAGACATTATTTATCTCAGAAAATGGAAGTTTGGTATTTTCCCTAGCAGGAAGTGACATGTTTAACTCCTTTGAGCTGATCCTCCTCCCTAGCCATGCCAAGAGGCTTGTATCCCACCAGGGGATACAGTCCTGTGTCCCCCAAATAAGTGATAGCTTTTATTTCAACTTATGTGATTGGCAGGAACAGCCGGGGCCCATCCTGGTGCACAGGGGGACACAGGAGATGCTACCACTGGACACGTCAAACATACCACTGGCACCACTAGCTGTTGTTCTCTCTTACTACAGCTCCAGTGATCCTGTAGCTGACATTCCGTATAATGTGACTGTATGTCAGACACTACAATGGAAGGAAAACAGAGGTATGGAGGGGTGAAGAAGTATCATAACCAGGCGGGCAGAAGGTTTTATTGTTTATCAGAGAATCAGTACGGGTGCCTCTCAGTCTTTCCAAACTAAAACACATTGCTTTCAAATATATATATGGCTGTGACTCAACTAATAGGGATCCTTAGGGAAAGAATAAATAATAAATAAATAAAATAACTTTTAAGTGCCTCTATTTCAGTTAAGCATCATAAGAACCCAATGAGGTAGTTGTTGTTATCCTAATATTCTAGATGAGGAAACTGCTATTCAAAGACATTAGGTAACTTTCTGAGGTCACGCTGGTAGTGGGTGTGGGGAGAAGGATTTAAACGTGTATCTAATTGGATGCTATGTAGCCTTGCCTATTCATTGACCGTGTCTCTAAAGGAGAATTTGTAATTAACATACAAAATGCACTTTAAACAATATTCTAAAGAGCCTGGTGAGGCTCAGATATATTATGACTCATAAGAACTAAAATACTTTCTCAGTGATCCCTTATACAGAGGCTTGCAAATTCAGAAGCCCACGGTGTTCAGGCAGGAAATATAAAGGTATGAATTAGGCTGGGTGAAAGAAAATGGGAAACTGTAGGTCTTGGGGGGAACTGGAGCCTCCTGCCTTACTAACAACCACAAAATCAGTGCTTTTAAAAACACTCTGTGGTTCAATGAAACATTTCTGTAATCATTTGTCTATTATTAAGCACTCTAACTTTTTAAGTGATGAATGTACAAAATTATCATATGGGTTTTCTCCAGCATATATGATAAAAAGTTAAGCTTTGGATCAGAGCTTTGTATGTATATGAACTAGTTGGGACCAAATCAAAGAGAACACAATAGTGTTATTTTTAAATTTAGCTTCAGCACAGTTACAGAAGATATATTAGGAGAGTGTCATAAGACCCAGTCTTGTGCTGGCTGATTTAGAGATGAGGCACATCAGGCCAGGCTACACAGCTAGCCAGTCATGAAGTCTGCACCGAGGTTCAGGTTGGAGAGGCCAGGATTGCTGATAGGAGCGCTCAAATCCAACACAGGAAAGGTTGAGATGCGTGTCTGACTAGATAGAAGCCAGATAGGCTTTCGCAGCAAAGGACACACCAGGCCAGACATGGGAAGGTAGAGCTAATATGTGCAATTTTCTGTATAAAGAGTTCTAGCATGAATACTTATAAGGACATGTCAGCATCTTTATGAGATCAAAAAGATATCAGTCTAGTGGGATTATAACCAGATTTAGCCTCTGTGCAAAACAATCTGGGGGTTCCTCCAAAGTTAAATAAAGAGTTACTGTAAGACCCAGCAATTAACACTCCTAGGTATAGGGTGCAGTTTGGATGTTTGGCCCCTCCAAATCTCGTGTTGAAATTTGATTCCCAATGCTGGAGGTGGAGCCTGAAAGGAAGTGTTTGTGTCATGGGCCAGATCTCTTGTGAATGGCTTGGTGCCATCCTCAAGGATGAGTGAGTTCAAGAACTAATGAGTGAGTCCTCACTCTATTAGTTCACGCAAGAGCTGGTTGTTTAAAAGAGCCTGGCACCCTCCCTGCTCCTTCTCTCCCATGGGACACACCAGGCCCCCCCCTTGGCCTTCCTCCATGAGTGGAAGCTTCCTGAAGCCCTCGCCAGAAGCAGATGCTGGTGCCATGCTTCTTGTACAGCCTGCAGAACCGTGAGCCACATAAACATCTTTTCTTTACAAATTACCCAGCTCTCAGGTATTCTTCGATAGTAATGCAAATGGACCAAGACAATATACACCCAAAAGAATTAAAAACATGTACTCAAACGAAATCTTGTACAGGAATGTTCATAACAGCACTATTCCACTATTCACAGTAGCAAAAAGATAGAGATGACCCTAATATCCATCAATGGATGAATGGATAAACACAATGTGATATATTCATACAATGGACATTATGAAATGGGATATTATTTGGCCACTAAAAGATACAAAGTACCAATACCTACTGCAGTGTGAGGGACCTTGAAAATATTAGCTAAGCAAAAGAAGCCAGCCATAAAAGACCACATGTTGTATGATTTCTGTTATATGAACTGTCCAGAATTGTGCCTAAGTTATAGAGATGGAAAGTAGATTAGTGGTTGCTAAGGGCTTGGGAGGAATGGGGGAGTAGGGAGGTCATAGCTGAAGGGCTGGGGTTTCTCTTTGCAGTGAAGAAAATGTTTGAAAGTTGACTGTAGCAATCATTGTACATACCTGTGAACACACCAAAACCATTGAATTATAAACTTTAAATGAGTGCATTGTATGGCAAGTGAATTAAATATCAGTAAAATTTCTGGGGAAAAATGACATTAGTGTCTCTCACTTGGGCCTTGGTGAAATCATTCTCACTTCCCATAGTTCTGCATTTCTTGTTTCAGGCTTGTGTGCCACCGGTTGATTATGATAATGGCCTGTGCTTGGGTGGCACCTTCCTTTCAAGAATGTCAAGTAGTTTGCAAACACTAATTAAGCCTGTACTGCGGGCAGATTGGTAAACATTGTTCTACCTCTCACAAACGTTCAAGTAAAGCTCCCTCGGGGGTCCCTGCATTGATGCAACTGATCTAACTCACTTCCTCTGGCTGGTTGGCTCCAGAGCATTTTTAAGGGCGCAGGAAGGAAACCCACGCTTACTGAATGCTTACTGCGCGCTGCCCATTGTGATAGGAACTTCTGTGAGAACTCCGTGTCTTTTAATTTCCCACATCAACTCCAGAAGTGAGAGATGCTGTCCCTGTGTGTCATTTGAGGGAGTTGAGATCCAGAGAAGTTGAGTGGACTGGTCAGGGTTCTTGGTTCCAGGCAATAGGAATCAACTCTGATAGTCCAAGCAGCAAAGGGGTTTACTGAAAGGACACCTGACAGCACACAGAGTCAACAGGACGTTGGAGCACAGGGCAGGGACTAAGTGGGATGAGGATGCGGAGACCGCACAAGGTCATACCATGGATAGCACTACCGCCCTTGCCTGCCATCGGGTCCTGCAGGCGTTGCCAATCGTGGGCACTTGGGGCCAATTCCTTAGAGTTCTGATTGAACTGCTGGCCCTGTGGTTAGTCTCTGACCATCTCCATAGTTTGTTTCACTCCTTTAACAGGCAAAGTTCTAAGCTCGTGCATCCAATTTGCCAAACTACACCACTATACTCTATGGCCCAGGTGCAGAGAGAAGGAATGCCTCTCCAATTTACCTTTCCCGGGGGAGGGAGGACCTACCCCAGCATCACTCAAAGCAGGTAAAGTTCAGATGCTGGTTAGCCAAAATGACACAGAAGACATAAACACAAGTCTTCTAAATCTGGGGCTCTTTCTATCGCATCATCCAGAGATCAACCTTTATGTCATTAATATTTCGCTCTGTAACAGAGGTAACAGCCTGAAAAAGGGTAAACTGTTTCATGCCCTGTCTCCTTTTAGCCCTCTTAGCCTTTCGGGGAATTAAAACCTGCACCCCTGCCCGCGACCAGTAACTAGAGGGCAGGGAGGATGCATCTTTGTTTTTTATGCCACAGGAGATGGCTTGATGGAATTGTCCAGGCAGAGGTCATGAAATTGTCTTCACCAGACATGCTACAGCTAAACAGCAATAGTCTGAAGCCAAAAACTCCTTTTAAAAGCTCTGTATTTCTGCTTACAGATAGGATGATTTTTTTTAAGACGAGAGTCTGCCATTCTCCTCATTTGCTGGCAAATTAATAAACTTCTCTTTCCTTCTCTTCAAACCACTTGTCCTTGTTCTTCTGATGTGACCTTGGGGATAAGTGCTGAACTTTCAGTAACAACTCTAATGCACTTTACGTGCATCAAATACCTGTGCAAGGTGCTGGCTGACAGTATGGAGAAAAGAGTCACTCCCTCTGTCTCAAACAGAGAGGGGAGAGGGAACATGATGAAGGAAAAACACAATGACAATATCACGTGTTCTATGGAGGCATTTCCACAAAGAGATGGGGAGCTTACCAGAAAGGTTCATAACCCCACTGAAGGAGTCAGGGGAGGTTTCCTGAAAGGAGGTATATCCCAGTTTGTGGACTGACTTAGGTCTTAGCTTTTGACTAAATCGCTTCCCTATAGATTGTGTGGGTTTTTTTCTTCCCTATTAAGTATTTGCTGAAGACATAAATAATCATCCTAACCACTTGTCATTTAAATCAGTTAAATGAGAGTAGATTTATTGCTCTTAGTGGAAAGGATTCTTATTACAGCAAGAATATTCTACACGTCAGCAGAGATGGTTCCTGCTCATAGTGGCTTCATCAAGTTATCAGTGCCTCACCTTGAACCCTTATTCATTCAACAGATATTCACTGGGTATCTACTATGTCCCAAGCCCAGTTCTAGGCACTGAGAATGTACAATGAATAAGACAAATTGCTCACGTATATCCTAGTGGGGAAGGCAGATAATAGACAAACACATATATAATACATGTGTGATGTCAGATACTGCTAAATACTATGATGAAAAGTAAAGCAGGGTGAGGGGCTAAAGAGCAGTAAGGTTGGATGCCTGCGACTTTAAATAGAATGGACAGAGCATAATCAAGCTGAGACTAGAAAGTGTTTCTTTATAGTTCAGCTAAGTGAGGAGGCCAGAGTTTGGTGCTTGGGTGGGGGTTGGAGGGTGATAGGCATGGCAGTTTCCTTTGGTAAGATAAAAAAGTTTCTGAAAAAGTGGAAAGCTGTCTTTAAAAATAACTCTGTCCAAACTTGGTGTGTGGGGAAAAAAGTAAATAAATAAAAATGACTCTGGCCACTTACTCATTGGTTACTCCAAGGATGTGATGTCCCATGGTAGGCAAGCACACCTGGAAGCCAGAGTTAAATAATGACTGGGCTTTAGGTGCAGAAAAATTCTAAGATTGTTTGATACTATATGCAACATATGAACCTAAAGGGTAATAGACAAGATGACCACAAAATGAAAGGTGTTTGGATTGAACCCCAGGGTCATCATTTTCTTGTCCCCAATTCAGGGTGGGTACAATACATTAGGCATTTAGAAAAGCAGGAGACAAGCCTGTATGTGTTTGTGTGTGCACATACGTGCACAGATGTATTTAAAACCAGCTTCAAGGACTACTGCAGGGGAGGCCTTGACTGATAAATAGGAAAGAGATAGACAAAGGAACTCAAGAAGCATATTCCAGGTAAGGAGACAGCAGGTGTGGAGGCTCAGAGGCAGTTGTGACCACGGGATGTCTGAGTAGTCTGGTTTGACAGGAATGTAGAGTCAAGTAGGTGAGAAGTGAGAGACGATGTTGGAGAGGTAGGCATGGGCCAGGAGAGGAAGGCCTATGTGCCAAGCTTCAGAACATTATGCCTGATGCCCACCTCATGCTAGGCATAAATATTTGTTGATCCACACAAATGTCAAGCCCTGGGAAACCCAACCAGCTTTAAGAGGAAGGGTGATGACGTCATTAGATGGGTGTATTAGGAGGGTTCAATCTGACAGCAGGACGGAGACATTGTTTAAAGTGGGGAAAGGCTGGAGTCAGGAACATTGGTCAGCCTGCCGACTACAGAAATCCAGACAAGAGGTGCGGGGGACTGAGCGGGGCCAGTGAGGTGCATGGTGAGCGGGGCAGATTCTCCTTATGCTCTGATGTTAGTGTCGGGCGTGCCCGTGTACAGATCACTGGGCCCAGAGTATCACCAAACTTGTCCCGTTTGTGGACAACTCCCAGGGAAAGTATTTCTAGGAGATCGGTGGTAATGTTTGTTCTTGATGCAAAGTTTGTGGAGCCCTAAAATATATTAGTACATTCAGTAACAGAATTTTTTAATAGATTATACTTAATTTGGAATGTTTTCCTCCCAGGGTATCTGAGGTGGGTATGCTATCAGACTCAACGATTTTTGGGCTCTCTGTTTGCTTTCTTATTGAGTATTGGATTCTAACGGGGGTTCCATGGGAGCACAGAGGCATCCTAAGTACCTTCTTTTTTATTATTGCCTCTCTGGGGTCCTTCATCCCTAAGCAGCAGCATCCAGCATCCCACCAAATCACTCCACCAACAGATTGCTGTCCTCTTGGAAGCAGATGTATTTCATTCCAAGTTCTGTCTCCTCTCATTGAAGCCACAGTTGGAGCAAAATGGACAGTGATTTGCTGGTGTTAAATGACCCAGTTCATGCTGGAAAAGCAGCTGCCCTGTGTCTATGTGCCACCCGAGGCCCAGGGCATGGTGTCCTAGGTGGGCATCCTGCTGCCCTCCTCACTGCCGTTGGGGATTGGCAAAGCTGATTGGTAGGGGAGGGAGTGACTTGTTTCATCCTTAGGCTGATGACGGTAGGTATTGCACCATATTTGGGACATTATAGAGTCAGGAGAATTCTAGACTAGGATCTTTGACAGAGAACGAAAACTCTTTCAGACTCAGTCTAGCCCAAAACCAGACTTGGAGTAACTTTGGCTTTGGGAACTGTTTCCTTCTTTCCTTTCTTCCACAGATTTTGACCTATGATGTACCAAATGTAGTTAAAGTCACTGGTGCGCAAAGGGAAATTTACTCGATCCCTGCCCTAAAGTTGCTCACCGTCTATTGCTAAAGAATGGTAAATAAATAGATGACTGAAATACAGTAAAATAAGAGCTATGGTAGAGATTTATCTTTTCACTTTTAGAAGGTTGTTTAAAAAAAAAAACAGAGAGGCTTGTAAATTTCACTTTAATTTCCTGTTAGAGAGTTTATGGATATATTTTAATGCTTCACCAACTCTACATCAAAAAAAAAAGTTACCTTAATTTTCTAGTCTATATTTCTCCGAAAGAGTCAATTGCCCACTCCAGGAAGTAATAAACACAAGTGCCTATGAGGGCCAGGCAGGTGATGTGAAGGCTGGGGGGTGGGTGGCTGCGAGGGAGGGTGGAGAATGGGGAAACCGAGGAGCTCTTTATTCCAAAGGGGGCAGCTGCTACTCAGAGCAGGCAGATTGTTGCTGGGCAGAAATACACATCCAATGATGCCAGCTCTCATGGCTTTTTAAGAGAAACTGGGTTTTATGTGAAATCTTTGATTTTTAAATGTTAGCAACTAACTCAAATAATTATATAAAAAAAAAGATTCAGTGCCAGTGAAACTCCTCTTGGGCAGGGCCGTCTAGAGCAACGGCAGTTCGTGTTCTAAGAGAAAGGTTTGTCTGAACTCCTGTAGATGAGTGAGAAGACCGTGGCAGGGACGCCTGGAGTTATCAAATAGCTCTCTCATCACTAAATAATGCCTTTGTTTTGGAAAGACAGAAAGGGAAACTCAAATACTTGTCATTTGTTTTCTTGTCTTTGTTATTGCAAAGCACATTGCAGCATTTGGAAGAAAAACAACTCAAATAAACAGCACTAGTTTTTCTGTGAAGCTAGAAATCCCAGAGCACACCCACTGGAGACCTGGGCTAGGTCTAACCATTTTCCTGCACCTCCTGACACCCAAGCCCAACGAGCTATCAAGCTGTCAAGCTCTAGATTCTCCTTTGCGGAGCAAGTGGAAGGTCTGAGGACTCAGGGGCGTGGCTGTCCTTGGATAGGGATCTGCTTGGACAGCAGCCCCGCCTGACCTCCGGTGAGCAGGGTGAGCTTCGGCCAGCCCCCTCCTTTGGCAGGCTGCGCTTTCCAGACTGCCGATGGGTGCCAGCTGCCCTTTTGCTGCCCACCAGCCAATGGCTATAAATACAGTCACATTTCCCACATACTGTATTTATGTTTCAGAAAATGTCTGCGTTGCATACGTAATGTAGGAGATATAATTATAATATTTCAAAACTGGCCAAATTTCGTGAAATATAAAATAACAGATGGCACCACATAATATTGGTGCGGTGTGCTTCATTTAAATCATAACTGGGGCCTGAAAATGTTCCCGTTTGGTGCAGGGTGGCGAGGAGGGCGTGTGTGTTGGGAGCAAGGGGGCGGAGTGGTTCCCCTTTCTTTGTCTTCTCCAACCTTTTCTTTCCAAGGAAAGTGGAGTGACAGAGCTATCTGCTCCCAGGAGCCACGAGCCTGGCCTTGCTGATCCAGCAACTGTTGGCAGCCCGGTGCTGCCCTTAGCTGGAGAAAGGAAGTGTGACTTCTAACGCCGTAGCTATGGCTGGGACATCGACGGCCCATCAGTTACACGAGTTAGACCCCAGTTACACGGGTGGCACTGACCCCTCACGGTGCCTGTTATTCACTGACCACCAAGAAGCTGTTGCTAAAATTCCAAACCTTCAGAGACGTACTCATCTCGGCAGCGGCGGGCACACCGATGTTCCTGTGCGGGTGTGGGTTGTCAATACGCAGCATTGGCAGGTGGTACTGCTTTGTTCTGATCCATTGCTTGTTCCCCACCTTCATCAAAGCCAACACGGTCTGAGCTGTCACTGGTTCTCAAAAGGTCCTGGGGACACTGGAGTTTCACTGTGAAACCAGGAACCCCTCAAGGGCACAAGCTCGTCTAGAAGGGATGTCAGGTTAAGAGACACCCACGCCGGTGCTGCTGCTCAGATCTCCCAGACCAAACCTAAAGGCTCATTGATTCAGGTAGACCAGGACACCTGTCACTGCCTACACATTCCCCATTTTCCATGTGGTCGCATCCATCCCAATTGTCCTTCCCCTCTCACTGAAGAACTCTTCCTGCTTAGCGATAAGTTTGCAAACCCTTAAATTGTTCATGAATGATATAGGCATTAAAAGCCACGAGCGCCACTTCCTGGCTCTGCCGGCCTGTGTGTGAGTCTTTCGTAACTCAGCCTTTCCCGGGCCAAAGGGTAGCGGAATCAGCCCTGCCTGGGCTGCAGTAAGCAGCAGGTTGTCTGTATTTCTCCTTCTGAAGGGAGCGCAGCCCATCACAGATAACCTGGGAACCTGGATGTGAGAAAATCATTGATCTTTGGGCAGAACAACATTTAATGAACAGAGATAACATATTTCAGCTTAAAGTAAGGAAGAACATTCCAGTAATTTGCATAGTTCACAGATCAAAAAGAACTACCTGAAAAGGCAGTAAATTCCTCATCCGTGGAGAAACCCAAGCTAGCCCGGGGTGGGCACGGGGGTGGCGCTGTGGGAGGGGTCCAGGCCCTGCCTCTCAGGCTGGGGTCCCAGACCCAGCAGCCTCAGTACCCCGGAAGCTTGCTAGAAACGCCGGTGCTCGGGCCCCACCTGGGGCCTGTGGAGTCAGGACTGGCGTTCTGGCAAGGCCTGCGGGAGATCCGCGAGCACGCTGGAGGCTGCAGGCCTGGTGGGCGGGCCCTCGTGTGCGCGTGTTTCTGGGTGAGTTGTCCCAGGTGGATGTTTCACCCGAGCACGGGTCGGGTCGCGGCACTCGGACCCACTCCGTTCTTATTTGAAGAAACTACACACGAGGAGAGCTTGAGGAGACGCCTTCCACGCGTTCACTCATACGTTTTTAATATACGGAATTGGAAAGTTTTTCTTCTCTTGGCCGGCTGTCCACGCCACTCCAACCTGCCGAGGGTGCTGAAAATCACACCGGCAGCCCTTCTGTAGGGAGCGAACATTGCAAGGCCCGCGAAAGTGATAACATCTTAACCAGATACGATACTGCTTTATGCCATCATTACCAATTAAGCTATTAATGTTAATTAGTGCTATTTGCTATCAGAGAGCAGGGCTGATCATCTTTGTATCCCCACTACTTAGCATGTTGCCGGACAAATATTATTATATAATTCATTTTCCATGTAGAGTTCTTTCCAGAAAAGGATTTGAGGTAGCATCACCTGGTCTAACAAATACATGTTGAACTGGAAAGGTTCAGACTCTGTGGTCGTCAGTCCAGGGACAGGTGGGTAGAGGGATTCCCGCAGGGGAATTTCTGAGGATGAGGAAGCACAGGGAGCTGAGGACACGCAGGGGTGGCACCAGAGAGAGAGGGAGCATGTGGGTACCTCTTCCACAAGTCCACCGGGATTCCTCTGCTTCCCTGCCCCTTGCCTTTCTCACAGTAGACTCTAGAAGGGGCATCACGCGCCAAGGTTCACAAGCTCAGATGTGATATAGCGCAACGGCTGAGGGCGTGGGCTCCAGGGCCAGAATACCTGTGTTCCAGTCCTGGCTGTGTCGCTAACTAGTGTAGTAACGCTAGCTGTGGGCAAGTTACCCGACCTTGCTAATCTTCTGAGTCTTTCCCTGCAAAACAGGGATAAAAGTAGGACCAGCCCATCTGGTTGCTGTGAGGCTGGAATGATGTAACACACTGTGGTTTGCACAGTGCCCAGCACATATGAAGTGGCAAACAGATACTAAATGGCATTGCTGTTGCCCTTGTTGTGGTTGTCATTGTTTTGCTAGGCATGCTTCCCAAGCTATTGGAACTTGCTTTTGAATATAATCCTACATTTAGACTCAGAATTTCATAGACCATTTTATGACTTCCTAGCACCACCTAAAGATTTATTCTGATCCTGCCTTCCTTTCTGGTGGACTTGTGTGCTCTTGGCTGTAAACGTCACCACTCATTTGTAAATGCAAATAGTTTCCCAGACAACCTTCCTTAGTATAGCAGGGGTATGGAGGATCCATATTGTCATGTAGGAAATGGACAAGGCTAGAGGAATTTCATTCAATCTTCATTGCCATATGATTGTTAAATGTGCTTTCCAAGAAAGTCTTCAGGGATGAGGATAAAGTACTAAAGATGGAACTAAGTTATCACCAAGCTCCTTACTCGTTCTGCAAGCAGAACTCTTCCCACATTCAAACAAGCCTGCATTGAGGAAAACCCAGGTGGAAAGACTGAGGAGGACTCCTTTTTCTTAAAAAAAATTTTTTTCCAGGAAGGTTAACTTGTTTAGTAAGGAGACACAAGGATGTCTAGGAGATCGTTTATCTTTGCATAGGCTTGTGCTGGACCGCTTCGAAGGAGAGGGCTACACGTCTCTCGGCTCTCTCTAAGAAACAAGAACCTTGGTACAAGGAGTGAGGTTCAGTAGCTTAGGCTGGGTGCACAGAGGACATTCGACACTTTTCCCACTCATGTCCTTCTGTTCCAGGATTCAATCCAGGATACCATATTGCATTTAGTCATCGTGTCTCCTTAGTATCCTCTGGACTGTGTCCAACACAGAAATCCAATTTTGTCAACAGATATCACCATCAGCCCGGGGGAGGGTGCTGCCTGTTTCTATTACTTTACAATCACTACTGAGTTCCTACTATGTGAGACAAGTACAGACTATTAAGTCCCTGCCCTAGGGAAGTTCATGAGCAGGAGATGACTACAGATAGGTAAAGAGATAATTATTGTACCTTGTGAGAGGTACCATAACAGGAAATACGCCGTGCACTATGATACCCTGTAAAGAAGTAGATGACTCTTAATCATTCTTGCCAGCAAAGCACAACAGCCCGATTCCTAGTTTCTGGTAGAGGGCTCGCTGGGATGGAGCGTGGTCAAATGAGTCCATTGAATTGGGATGTTACGTAAGAGATCGTGTTTCAACACAGTTCTGAAAGAAAAACCGCCGTAAGCATTGCTCCTGTGAATCCATGGTTAGAAGAGAGTGGAGTGGGAGTGGGGGTAGCTGCGCACGCAGAGCCCAGCTGCTCCAATCCAGCTGTGAAGTGCAGGCTGCGGGCTTCCTTGAGGTAGAGCTCTGGACTGGGGTCTGGAGAGACGAGTCACCACCCTGCCTTTCCCGTCTTTTCTTAGCTGAATTTCTGCAAAGTTGTTTCCATGTGCTCATGCTGCCTCCTTTCTTCTCTTCCCACGTGTGCTCCAACCCACAGAAGTTTGGCTTCTGCCCCCTTTTTCCTATAAAAGACTTTTTACCAAGGCTGTTCCTGACCTCCCTGACGATAACCTAAGAGAAGAGCATTAAGAGTCATCTCACCCAGTTTCTTGGTAGCCTTGTTGGCCACTCTCTCCTTCTCCAGACCCTCTCTTCCCTTGGGTTTGTAACACAGCCCACTCTATCCCGCCTTCCCTCTCCTCCTCATGTCCCTGGATACTCCTTCTTTTAGCCAGGCTTTGAGGCTCTGTTCTAGGTTTTCTTATTCCTGTGTATTTTTCCTGAGATTATCTCATTCATTGACATCTGTGGTGGCAGCAATTACTGTTGAGCTGAAAGGGCACAGTTAATAATTTCTCTCTCCCCACCAAGTTCCAAACTAGCTGAAAAACACCAACTCAAACAGGCATCAAACTATCAATTTTATTACAGGTAAACCTGAACTGGAGAATGAATGCAGTCTTGATTCAAGTCCAAAACGAGCTTCTCGTTTAACACCCTTCTTTCTCCCAATTGGTCTTATTCATTCAGCCGCAGGCAGAATAATTTATCAACTGTGGCTGTGGGCCTGTAGGACAGGACGTGCCGGGGCTCCCCCTCACTGAGGACGAAGGAGCAGAAAGGAGAACGCAAATGAACTATAGATAGCCCCTTTAAGGAGGAAAAGGCAGAGAGAAAGAGGGACAGGGACAGAGAGAGGGAGAGGGAAAGACAGAGGCAAAGAGAACAAATGCCTGTGGGCAGAGAGTGGCAAGGCGTGGACCCCGCCCAGTGCAGGAACAAGGACTGAGGCACGTCAGACCTTTGCCATCTCTCTAATTAGACAATCAATCTTACTCCTGTGGGGGAGCAGTGAGAAGTCAAGCAAAGGCGCAGCTTCTTCTTTAACGGTCTTCTTGAGAAGGCAAAAGTTGCTATTACACGAACCTGAAGAAACCGCGAGAGAGGGAAACATTACTGCACACGAGGAGCCAGTCCACACGTGCTTACCCTGAGTGGTGAGTTGTTTCCCTGCGCCAGTCTCTGAGCTAGTGGCTTCCTGTCTACCATCAAGGATCTACTATCAACTCCACCGGTGGGCGGGTGGGGAGCATTGAAGAAACTAAGCTTAGAGGGTTTCCCATCTCGCTGCCTGAAGGAAGCGGGCATGGGATTAGAGCCCGGGCGGTTTGACTCTAGAACTCTCAGCTGCTGTTTGTCCTGCTTTCCCAGGCGGGCCCATAGCCAAGTCTGTCCCTGCAGCCAAGTCTGAATCCAGTGTGGCCTTTCTCAGCCGTTGACACTGTGTTCATGCAGAAACACAACAGAAACCAAGGCGTCAGCTGTGAAAATCCCACTTCCCTTGTCCCCTTTTCCACCCCACCCTGTGGGTCCGATCTGCTGAGCCCCCTACAGGCCGTGCAGGGATGTCCACACCCATTGCCATCAAAGCCCTTCTCCCTCCCGGCTGGACTGTCGCAGGGCATTTCCACTGGTCCAGCCACATCCTCGCCTTCTCCCTTCCAGTCTGCTCTGCCCACTGCGTCCACGGGTCGCGCACACCCTGCCCCAGCTGAGAAATCACGACTAGCTCCTGCCGCCCTTGGGGTGTGGACAAGCTGCTCGGCAGAGCCTGCAGGTCAGCGGGACCTGGCCTCCCTGCTCCTCTCCCTCGCCTGCCCTGGCCACCTGGCCTTCCTTCGGAGCCCTGAATGGACTGCGGTCGTCTCCCACATGTGCTTGTCCTCTGCCTCTCCACCCTAACCTCAACTACTCTTACTCATCCTGGCGATCTCAGAGGAAACCACTCCTCCTCACAGAAGCCTTCCCTGGCCTGGCAAACAGGGGCAAGCCTCCCACTCCTCCTCTCTCAATGCAGCGCGCCCACCCGCGCAATCGTCACGGTTGTAATTTACAGCTCTGTGTGTGGTGACTTAACAAAAGTCTCCACCTCCCTCTGGATTTTAAACTCAGGAGGCCGAGGCATCATCGGGTGGTGTTCTCTGCTGTATCTCAAGGGCCTAGTATGGTGTCTAGCACAGAATAGCTGCTCACTAAATCCTGACTGGCTGCTCTGACAAAGACAGCGACGGCAGGCACCATCCTGGATGTCTGCGTGCCAGGCACCGTGCTCAGCTCATGTGGCCATTCATTTCTCACAATGACACGAGGACATCTTGCTCATCTACTTTGCTTATCCGCATTTTATCGATGAGGAACCTGAGGGTGGGAGAGACCTGGCACCCCGCCTGGAGACACACGGTGTCAGAGCTAGACCCCAGATCCACGCCGTTTGGGGTGTGCGGGGCTCTGCGTGTGGAGCACCGGCTGCCCGCCTATTTATTTGTGAGCTTGAAAGAAGAATTCTTAGTCATTTACAGAACGGCCTACCCCCCACTTGCATGTGTTTTAGATGTCAGCCTCACTTGACTGAGACAAAGCTTACGTGTGACTGCGTTGAATGTAAGTTCCCACATTTGTGATCTTTTAATGACTGGCACAGGACTATGAGAAAACCCAGACAGCCCAGAGCCAACAATGAAGTGCCCGGGGGCATGCCGTGGGGAACGCAGAGGGCGAGCGGCGTGCAGGGCGGCGGGTGAGAAGGCCGAACAAGCAATCAAGACATCGGGAAGAAGAAACTCTAAAGTTAGGCTGAGAGAGCTGGAGCAGTCCTCGTCCGTGCTGGCACTCGAGCCCGCATTCTGGTAGGAAACTTCTCGGGCGTACGCAGGCCACGGAGAGTGTGATGAAGAATTTCCGGAAGTGACATCCTGAGATGCAATCTGCTGGAGGTCACTGGGGGTGTCGTCTCCACCTGGAATGCAAGTGAGCCAGGAGAGTCCCAAGCGGGCACCTGCAGGATCAGCCTGAGATTGAGACTTGCTAGAAATCAATAAGCCAGGTTGTCACTGGACCAGTAATGACAACAGCTTCCTTTTATTGAGCTTGCAAGTTTTTCCCAGACTTTCTCTGGGGGGTGAACACTCCTATCTTAATTCATCAGGTAAGATGAAATAGAGACTCAGAGAGGGCAGGACACCTGTCTAAGGTTGCACAGCTAAATTCCAATTGGGAGCTATCTGATCCCAAAGTCTTCACCATTGCATTCTTCCTCCTTGAGTATGGTTTTGTGGCTGATACTGCAAAAGTGATTTTGTAGGAACCTGGATGTTCATTCGTTTATTCATAGAATTCATGCATTCATTCCACACATATTTAGGAAATACCTCCTGGAGACTGAGGTTGGGCTGCAGAACAGCAGTGTGGATGCAAAAAGCAAAAGTGGTGATCATCCTAACAATGAGGGGGTCCTGTTGCCCAGTGTCCCAGTGGGTGTGATGTCATGGACTGTGGTGCCAGAAGACTGACTCAAGGCAAGGAGCCTGCACCAGGTCAGAAAGCTGCAGAAGGCCGAGAAGCCGCACAAGGCAAGGAAGCTGCAGCAGGTAAGGAGCCTGCACAAAGCATGGACTTAGCACAAGGTGAGGAAGCTGCATAAAGTAAGGCCTGCGCAAGGTAAAAGGCCTGCACCAGGCAAGAAATTTGCATAATGTAAGGAACCTTCATGAGGCCACGGACCTGCATGAGGCAGGAGCCTGTTGTGTTCCGTTTGCACTCTCGGCTGATCCGAACACATGAGATGCCATGTACGTAATCGCCAAATGATGTTTCCACGCCTGCGCTACATGGAAGCTCTCAAGGTCTCTTCACACAGATGAGTCCCTTGCAGTCTGGGCTGCCACCTGGCCTCCACGGGAGGAGGGGCTGCGCTTGCCAGCACGGCGTCTTGCTTCCAAACTCCGTGTTCTCCCAGCGCCAAATCAATACCTGGTCCTGCTAGCTCTCATTCTGTGGAACCAACTGCTTCTGCACCCTGCCTCTCCCTCCTTCTCTCTTTTCTCTCCATCCTTGTGGGCCACAGGGCCTTTTATTTATACCACCATTCAGATTTGAGAGTCTTTCCCACAAAATTTGTAGTTAAGAAGGAGGCGATGAAGCATCATGGAAAATAAGGTAAGGGTATTTGGGGTGGTTGTTTTAAAAACAGGTTCCTCTCCTTCTTGAATATGCCACTGAAGCATTTTACTCTTTCATTTTGCATTCCTGTCCTGGAAAAAAGGTCTCAATGTCACTAAGAAAACCCCTCCGGGCCTTCCTCTTTCCCTAGCTATTACTAAAGCCCCTGGCCTGCTCCGGAAGGGAGACCCACGTTGTTCTTTCGTGTTCTGCTGGCCCCTTTACCTGCAGGTGCCTGTGAAGGTCACACATGGCTTTCCACCTGCTCCTCTTTTTCCAAGCTTCCTGGAACATGAACAGCCCTCTTGGGAGGCTGGCGTTGTCTGCAACTGATTATAGAGATGTAACGAAAGCTTCATGGTCAGCATGCTGAGATATCCACGTGGGTAACACTGAGCCCTTGCAAAATGACCTCTTTGCTTTTCCTCTTACTTGGGTGGAGGAAGTTGCATAATTTCTAAACTTTTGGTGGTATTTTCTTGGGTTAGGATAAAGGTATTCTCTGTGTGTTAGCTTATAATAAATAATGGGGACGTCTACACCTCAGGAACAGGGAGGCCCGAGGCGGTGAGGCTATGTAAATGGATGAAGAGGACCCCACAGGGCTGCAGTAGCATGAAGGTACTTCCCTGTCTAAAGGAGTAAGGAGACCTCCAGATGATTTTTTCTTAGATGGAATGAAGAATCAGCATGGCCGGGTCTTCTGATTTTTCATGAAAAACTAAGAATCTGGATGAGCAGATGTTTAAATGCTGCCAACATACTTCTTTAAAAAAATACTGCTGGATGTAGAGAACTTGTCAGAGAGTCAAATCGGGCCCTCAGGCCGCTAGTTTGCAACCCGGGTGTACACCACTCTGAAAGACAGACATGGGAAGCGTGGGTATGGGTCGTGAGCCTCCTTCCTGGGAGGTGGCTGGAGAGTCCACCGGAGCCTTTAATGGAAGCACCAGTGGAAGAAATGTTTCCCCTTTGCTGTCAGAGACCAGAGTGCAGGAGCTGTGAGTTCTCAGTGCTGACGTTGGTCAAAGGTTGTGGCTAGGAAGATGCAGAGTCAAGCGCACCCTTTGGCACGGCTGGCCCTGCTGCTGCCTGCGTGACTGGCTCCATCTTCCTGAGCTCGAACCCTGGCACCCACGGGTCTTGGCAAAAGGCTCCACTAATCGAGTTCCACCTAACAGTGCTGTCATGTCAGGGTCAAGGGGGTGGCCTACCGGTGTACTCTCGTACGTTCAGGGCCCAGGAACATTCACGACTGGTGGTGTTAGTGGGTTCCTGGGCTGAGCTGTGATGGCAGGCGGTTACTAAAGGGACACATGGTGATGACGTTCTGTGAGTTCCCAGGTGAGCCTGAGGTGTCCTGGCTAGCAGAGGCCATTTTTTGTGTGTGGATTTCACTGTGACAACTGACCCCGTGACCTCCTGTTTCAGTATTTTGCCACAATATTAATGAAGTTATTTTCTCCAGCCACACATTTTGGATAAGAATATATGCAGTTAAGTAGGCTCTGGAAATATTAATGTCAGGCAACAAGAGATTCATCTGGAAAGGAGGCTGAGGGTCCTTGAAATTTGTCGACTTAATCATCCTCCTTGCTCCAGGGTTGCGAGGGCCAGAGGCCCAATTTTCCTAGCAAATTCAAAACCTTTATTGGCAGTGGAAGTAATGAGAGACCCATCTAGTTTATGTTAAAGTTAACAAAAGAAACACAAGTCCATTCAAAACTCTGCTCCAAGCTCTACTAGAACAAAGTCCAGGAAACCTTCTCGTCACACTCTGAATTCTCATTTTCTATCAGCGCCTGTGTTCCCGGCGTGACAAAGATTTGGGAGAGCATTGTTCATCCCAGGGAGTACCCAGCATGCCCCACGCAGTGACTCAGTAAAAAAGCAAAAAAGCTTTTTTCACAACTTCCCCTCGTGAGAATTGTAGTTCAATAGTATAGACTTCTGAGCAGGGGCATCTTTAGGTTAACATCCTAACTTGCAGGTCTTTAGTTTAACTGAACTTTGGAGGCCTCAGAGGCTCTTACATCCTTCAAGGAAATATTGAAAACAGAAGCAAGTGTGTCAAACACAGGTACCTAGTGAAGCTTGAAGAATCTAATTTTGCAGGAGGGCATCTTCCCGTAAGTGCTGCAGTTCTGTTGTGAAGCAAGGCGACTCTCGACTGAGGAGGGGAATCAGACTCATTTCAGTCCTGAGCCAGCCACCATTTCCAGTCCAAGCAGATGTAGCTTCAGTTTGCTTTTTTCTCTATCATTATAGCTCGGTCCAGTGTGCATGTGGACTGAACCAGAGCAGGGATTATTTAAAATACCATGCTGGCTGATTTCATTTAAATGGCACCAATATCTTTGGCTAATAGTCAGTGCATTCTTAGGGAAACACACAGATTTTGCTGGGCCTGGAGGATTTCGTATCAGCAACCACAACAATAACATGGTGCATTGGCATGACGGTTCATACCTCTCCTATGGCTGTTACATTTGTCACTTGGTTTGCTTTTCCTTTCTCTGGGCAATGTGGAATGCAGGTTGCAGGCCAGTCTCTGCCTTCTACAGGGCTCAACCTTCTCTGTGGACTCAGCTTCTCTTTGTGCACAATGGGTGCCCAATAGGAGTTACTGATTGAATGATCAGTAAATATTACTTGAAAATAAGCTAGAATGGTCCAGGGTTAGATGCTGACTTAATTTTCCATATAAATAGATGCATATTAAGCTGAAGTAAAAACTCTTTGATTCCTTGGCCACTTTTACTAATCCACAAAGGATTAGCTCCAGGCCTCCAAAGATGCCAGGGACAAGGCAGAGCCTGTCCTGCATCTCTGTACAGCTTTACAGTGGATTCTGGGTATAATCTTTTCAAAGACTTGTGAATTCTCTGTGCACTATGTGTTGGTCTCTGGGAAGAGAAGAATGTGGAATGAAGTACCTCACCACCAGAAAATGTCAGAATTTGGATCATAACCTAGGTGTGTGATCCCTACCTGTATGCTTTTTAATTACTTGAGCTTTATTTTAAAATTGGTAAAATCAGGTAGCACAACCACTGAAGTCACTGCCATGCAGTCTCTGGGGCCAGCCTTTGCTGACAACAAGGTCTCCTGCCTCTCCTGAGCTCCCATCTTGGAAGGAAACTTACTTTGGTCTGGAGCCTCACACAAAGGGTCAGTGTCAGCAATCCGTCAACAGGGGGAGGGGAGGAGGGGTGAAGCCCGAGCTCTTCCCTCCCAGCGGAGAGCGCTGGGCCGGGCTGGGTGGAAGCGAGGCAGCAGCTGGTGTGATGGAGGCTGGATGGTTTGGGAGGCAGAAAGAGACGCAGCAGTTAAAATTCTTGGCCACTGCTTAACCATGTCCCCCTGGAAGCCTGGAAGTCAGGGAATGTGTGGCTGTGTGTTTTTCTTTTTCTTCACTCCCCCACCCCCGTTTCTCTTTTTCTTCCACCAAATGCAAATCAATAGATGTGTATTCACAGTCTAACAAGATGTCAAGGAGAGAAGAGTAGCCTTTTTATTGAGAGAAAGGTGGGGAGAGGCCCCTGCATGCAGGGAGGAAAGGACAGGAAATAGGAGGGGAGACGACAAGATAGGAGAAAGGGAGACCAATCCTGTGACAAGACAGTGGGTGGCGCTCTGGGCAGGGGTCTGGAGCGGATGATGGCAGTGCGGCTCACTTACATGTGGTGTGGATCTTTCTTGCCCTTCCGCCCTGCTCTTCACCTCAAAGAAGGGGTGACAACTCCCCACACTATATAAAATATTTAACTCTTGCTCAAGAGATGTTCTTGGGGGAACATTGCATACAAAAGTGAAAATCTGGTGCCATTTTCTTCAATGCTTACTTAACATAGGATCAGGCATATCTAAACAAAAGGCTTTATGATGCTGTGAGTGAACTAGGGTATTGCCGATATGATCAGCAGCAACAACAATACTAATAGAAAGGGGCATTAATTGTTGGGGTTGGCTGATAGGAAAGGACTGTCGGAATATGTGTGTTCTAGACCTGGCTTCACCCTTGATTTGCTATGATTTGGGGCATATCTTTTCATATCAGTTCTGCCTTATTTCTCTGTCTGGGAAGTGGGGTTAATTAAGCCCTCACTTCACATAGGGATGAAGCAAACAAAAATGTGCACGTCTCCCAAGTGCCCATGAGCAGGGGTGGCTCATATTTCAGTGACTCCCATTCATGCAGAACTTTACCTTTATCCTGGAACATAGCCTGATATTCCAGGTGTTTTGAGGATCTTGTCATCGTTTCTACTTTTCAGCCACTAAGTGCATGCACAAGATGCAGCTACTCCTGGGGAGCTGACCTACAGTGTCTTCTCTAATCTCACAAAAATGGTAACAAAGGGCTAAAAAGGACAAAAAAGGGGGGGGGAGAGGGATTAAAAATGGGTGGGAGATGGAATTTTTCCTGAGGGGGAAAAACCCTGAGTAGCAACTTATCAACTGATTTAGCAGGGAAAGCTGAAATTTACGAGTCTGCAGAGGGGCGTGGCAGAGGGGACTACGCCAGTTTCTACCACTGAAGCCAGGACAGATTGGGTTGGGAGGTGCAGGCTTCCTTGCGAGACAGAGATGGGAGGGCTGGAAGCAGTGGATTGGCTGAATGTACTAGACACTCCCCACCACCAGAGCTCTCTGGTCTTCTCACTTTAGCATGAACGAGAAGGTTATTTTTCGAGGAATTAAGAAGAGAGGCTCCAGTCTCCGCTGCAGGAGACAGCTGAGGAGTCCCATTGAAAGTGTCGAGGTTGGCAGTCTCATCCTGGATGTCAGAACCCCCTGGGTCTTCCTCCCACATGGCGGAAGCCAGAATTTTACCCTCCTGGCAAGAGGACGAAGGACTCTGTGGAGAAGCTGGTTTGGCTCAGGACCCACAACTGCCGGCGTTTGAGGGCAGGGAGCCCGGGCCCGCCCCTGCCCGATGCTCTGTGAAGGGTCTGCCCACAGATAAACTCCACGGATGAACACGGAGACACCAGTCAGTCTGCAAATGCTTTTCTCTTAAACATAAAAGGAAGACCAAAGATCACCAGACAGTTGAGGAAGCTTTCCTACATAAAAGCCAAAGATGAATGTAATTAAAAGGCGGAAAAAGGACTCTGAGGAAATGGAGTCTGTATTGGAAGCAAAAGGAAACTTCCAAAGCCTTAATTAGTATCCTCAGAAAGATGTAAGAGATATTGTGACCATGGAACAAGAATAGGACACTATACAAAAAAATCAGACAACAAGGAAGACCACTTGAAATTAATAATTTGATAGTATAGTTTTTTTAAAAGTCAGTAGAAGTTAAAGTCAAGGACATCTTGATGAAAAAGGGATGAGAAAAAAATATATTAAAAAAATCCAGATGCTCTAATATCCTTTTAATATGAATTCTACAAACAAAGGACAAATAAAATAGAGGAGAGAAACATTTCAAAAACAAACATTAGAAATAAAAATATATATATATATACACATTTCCAAAGTTGAAGGACATGAAATCTTCCGTATTGAAAGAGTTTATTGAGTGCCTGACACCATGAAAGGAAACAGATCTACAGTAAGAAATATCTTTGTGAAATTTGGGGAAGCCATGGAAGAAGAGAACACCCTAAATCTTTCCTGGGAGAAAATAATGCCTTTTCACATACAAAGGAACTTAAATTGACATTCATCAGACTTTTCTACAGCAATGCGTGAACATAGAAGAAAATGGAGACATGGTTTCAAAATTTGGAGAGCATATTCGTTTTCAAGCTAGAACTTGATTTGCAGGGAACTAGCTATCTATAGGAGGTCAGAATAAAGCCATTTTCAAATATGCAAGGTCCTCTCAAATGACCACCTGTGTATGGCTTCTCAGCAATCGATAAAAAGAGGTGTTGCATTAAAACAAGGCATTGTACCTAGAGAGAACAAAACCGAGATCCAAAAAAACAACAGAGAATCACAGGCCATTGCCTGCTCTTAGTAAAGGGAGGTCCCAGATGTTAGCTTTGTTCCAAGTGTGAACCTGAAAAGTATGTGTAGGACAGAATGGGGTTAATGCAAAATTTAGGCTTGTAAAACAATAGCCACAGGATCTGGGGAGGACTTTGTAGATCTAACAGCCAGCTGCAGCATTCCTTCCCCCTCCCTCCCTGATATAGGCTATCCCTCCCTAGCTCTCCCGATAAGGGTGCCAGAGCAGAAGGATGGATGTGACTGGGGCAAGGGTCCCAGAAGTTGGTTATTTGAAGAAAAATTTATTACAAACAGCTGTTCTGTCCCACTTACTTCCCCTGGAAAAATCCTCTATAAAACCCAAGGTTCTTCCCTTTTCTCTTGAGAACACTTTTTCGCCTCCACCCACCTGCACCCAGATGCTCAAAAGAAACGGCATTTTGCTACATATGAGGCTTCACGTATCCCTCTCTCTCGGTTCCGGGCCTAACACCAGATAATAGCTGCAGCTCAGGGTGAAGGGTGGTGCTAGGGAATGCCTTTAAAACATGTAATTGAGTAATAGATTACTCAATTTGTTCAACTATACTGACAGAGATTTTAGAGTTTTGCAGGAAGTTTGGGGAGATTTAATGGGAGGTTCATAGAAAATTAAGCAATCGAAACAAAAAGGCAAATACTATCTCCAGGAAAAGCAAAAAGTTGCATGAGAAAGACAATAGTAAGAGTCATAACAATGTCAATGCCAAGAATCAATGGAATCATACATTGTGCCATTATTTATATCAAGTTAATGGAGGGAGAAGAGGTGTGAGGTTGGTGGTGAAGGGGCTAAATCCTCATCTTCTGTAGCAGGAAGTCAATATATATTTTAAAAATTATTAAATCAAGAAATGGAAGAATAAGCACATCTTTAAAAAAAATAATGAAGCAAATACTATAAGAAACAGGCAGAAGAGTTGGAAGTAGCTGCTTCTGTGGAGTGGGATTTTGAGTGCCATTTTCAATCTTAACCATTTAGTACTAGTAACCTGATAAACCATGTAATATACTACTATGATTAAGGTTTTTAAATTTAAAAAAATGTGTGACGCTGACATCTGAGTAGTAAATCTTGCAATGACTTCATGTAAGTGTATCAAAGATCTTTGAGGGAGGATGGAAGGAATTTGGTCTTTGGAATAAGACAGCTGTGAATGTACCTCAGCTCTGCCAGTGCTCTGTGCGGCCTTGGGGAACTCGCGACTGATGCGTCTGCAAAGTGTGTGCTATGACATCTACTGTGTGGAAGAGATCCGTGTGAAGAGAGGCTGCGGTGCGTGCAAGCCACCTCGCAGGAAAATTGGCACGCGGTGGGGGTTTCATAAAGGGTAGTTATTGTTAAAACTATTGTTGGCAAAGTCACAAGGGGGTTTCAGTCTAGGTCCAGCTGTTCATTGTACAAAAATCCAAATATTGAGACAATGAGGATTGCCAGGGAAGAAAAACTTTTTAATGTGACAGAGTTGGGAGAAGCTGCCTCAAGTCGGTCTCTCTGGGGCTCTTAAAGGAGAGGCCACGTGCCTTGGGGCGGGTCATGGTGACTAACAGGGGCTGGAGCACTGGGGCTGGAGCACTGGGGCAGGTTGTGGGGGATGGGGAGCTGTGGCTTCAGGAAGTCTGCCCAGGGGCCTTCAGAATCTCAGCGCCTTTGCTTTGCGGAAAATCCGCCCTTTCTGTGAACAACTCAGAGGCTCAGCAGTTAGCTAAGGGAGAGAACCATAAAAATCATACAGGGGTCATCGACATTTGTTCACGGAGCCAGTCCTAGTGTCTTCAGCATGGCTGAGCTGTTTTGCGAACATATTAAAAGTTTGGGGAAGTGTCAGAAAGAGATTAAGACTTGAGTCCAGAGGTAGGAGTGACTCACTGTGAGTCTCTGACTTCAGAAGAAGTGCGTATTCTTCTAGTCATAAGCCAGTCATTTAATAAATTATTGCTCCTTTGAACTCAATGGCACCTATGTGATTTAATGCAGTTAATGTGCCTTCCAGAGTCTTTAGCTTGCTCTTAGGGAATCACTTACAGCCTGGGAGGCTCCAGTTCATTTTGGAATATTGAGAGATAAGTGGCAGAGTCAGATTTTAATCTGCAAGGTTTTATCATCTTCCCTTTTTTATTTTTTGCAGGTAGAAATATCCCAGTATTTCAATATCTAAAATTTCATCCTTTCTGTCCCATCACTGGGCTCCAAGTGCACTAATCCATCATCTTAACATTATTTACCGCAGAGCTAATTTCAGTAAAAGGTTGGGTGAATGTGAACTGCACTAAAGAACTTTCAGCATCTACACAGGTCCAGTCCCTGCTCCGAGCTTTTGCACCTGATGTTTTTCCCACCAGGAACAACTTCAGCTTTCTCTCCTGGGGATGGCTCTTGCTGGGATCCCAGCATAGAAGTCACCTCCTCAGGGCAGTCTACACGCACTTGCCACAAACGTCACTGATTATGTGATTAACGAGGTAATGTTTGTCTCCTCCACTACTCTGTGGATTTTGGATGGATGAGGACAGTCTTCTCTTGCTTCACATCACACCTCTCCTATATCACACATAGTAGGTAGGTGCCTGGCCGAGAGTAGATTTATAATAAATACTTATATCATGAAGGAGTATGTGAAGTACTAAAGGGTAATAATCACTTCATTCATGCACTCCTCTGTATAAAAAAGAAACAAAATATGGATCAGGGGAGTCCCCGTCCCCTCGCCCGTCCAAGGTCACACAGTAGTAGGGCAAGAGGCAGGCCTGGGGCCCAGCTTCTCTGATGACAGGGCACCTCTGAGGGCGGGAGACCGGCCCTGTCCCGGCATTCCCATTTCCCATCCGCCTCTAAGAAGCTGTGGGAGGAAAAGAGTCCAGGCAGAAGGACAAGTGCGACAATCAGCTCCTTGCACAATTGCCCAGTCTCGGTTGGTTTGTTCCCCTACCTTATAGCTACTTAAACACAGTTTTGATGATTTTGTTTGCTTTGGAGGAAGAAGAAAAAGATTCACAGAAGGTATAAAATTGCATATTATTTACCCCAGAGAAGAGAACAGTCCCTCTAGTAAATATGCATTGAAGCATTTTTATTTGTATTTGTATTTTTTTAAGATGTTTAAATAGACCCAGTAGACCGTAATATCTCTTTTCAGAGTTGGTGCCATCTATTGATTAAATATGCATTATACATTTCTTCTTCTACTTTTTTATAAATAAAAGAGACATATGTTTTAATCATATAATAGACCGAGAAGAATTATCAGTGAAAATACATATTTATGTGTTTCCTTAAGAAAGATTTTATTAGGCATACAAATTTTTAAAAATAAATTATTTCCTGATATACATTGAAGTTTGTTAAATGTGAATTTAATTAAGAGGTTCAGGGTGTGTGTGTTTGTGTGTGTGTGTGTGTGTGTCTATTACAAAAAAGGTTGGCAGAATAAATGGGTGTTTTTAAAACAAAAATATAGCTGACAGGGAAAAGTGAAAGAATATAAACTTTGAAGTAAGAAAGACTTAGATTTCTCTGATACTTATTACTCTTGGAGGAGGGACTTGGGACTTTCTATAACCTGGTGTATTTCTTCATCTGTGAAATGGGCTGGCAGTAAGGGTCCAGTGAGAATTAGGAGAAAATCTCCATGAAATTCCTAGGACTGCGACTGGCCCAATAAAGGTTGGGTCACAGTTTGGTTTTATACATTTTAAGGAGACAAAAATTCCACGTAAAGTCATAAATCGATACAATGAAAGGTATACCTTGGTTTGACCTGAAAAGGCAGGATATCTCAAAGCAGGGGCAGGGGCCTTAAAGGTTATAAGGGGGTTCAGAAATTTTTTGATTTGTAATTAGTTAACAAAATAAAGTTTTGTCTAAAGGCTTGGAATGTTTTAAGGAAGTCTGTAAATTAGAGACAAGCCACTGCATACTGACTCAAGTGGTCTGTTAAGCAAATTGATGGCTTGCAGGTGTGATTTAATTTTTGCCCTGGACTGTCTTAGGTCCTGTTAATAATTTAGTATCTTATTGTCACAAAGAGTTTTATGATCTCTATTTTAACATTAATGCTGGTCAATTGTGTCTAAACTCCAAAAGGGAGGAGGTACAACCAGGCATGTCTGATCTCCCTTCCCTTCACAGCTGGGAACTCATTTTTAATGTTTTTCTGTGGTCCCCTAATCCAAGAGGGGATCTGTTTAGTTAGCAGGGTGGCTTAGGATTTTATTTTTAGTTTACATGTGCATTCAATAAAATGATAGTGTTCAATATTATAATTTCTTTTTAGGGAGGTTTTCACTTTGGAAACAGAAAAACCCGGGTTTAAATTTTGGCTGTGTCACTAACTAGCTGTGTCACCTAACCTAAATTACCTAACCTCTCTGAATCTCAGTTTCTTCATCTCTCAAAAAGGCATAAGTACACCTTCTTGGAGGACAAGGCTGGGGATTAAGTGTGATGATATTTTTAAAACCCTAGGCCCAACAGTGAATACATGGTGTCTGTGATTCACATGACGCCATCAGTCACCAGGTCCTGCTGACGCTTCCACCTTTCACACACAGCCTCCTTCTTTTCCTCTTCCACTGCCGCCTCCCGGTTCTGAATCTATCAAACCCGGGCCATACCTCCTAACAAGCGTGCTTACCTCAATCCATCCTGTACACCTCACCCAAATTAATTTCCATAAATTAACTCCCCCTCATTCATAACACTCCCCTGCTCAAAAAGAAATTAACTTTTCCCAGCAGCATTAGGGGATTTCTGAATCACTGGTGTAGGATCCAAGGTCCTTCTCTCTCTGTCTTCCAGCTTTTCCCTGTAGGGTCGCCTGTGTCTACCCTGTCCCCACCTCGAGACAGCACTGCACTTCTAGGACCCATCCGACCCCTCCCACCCACTTCAAGCCAGGTGTGCTTGGCCATGGTGATAATTCCTCTGAACTTCTGTAGGATTCCAGCAAGGTTCAAAGGATTCACAGATCAATTTGCTTGTGAATGACATGTTTGCAAGGATTGGCTGTACAGAATTTGACTTTAATACTTAGTGTGCAGGTGCCCTATTTTATGTACATTTGCAAATTCACAAATTCTAATTTTTGGCTGATCTCTTCAAATATATCGTATGTCCTTTGTAGACAAGAACAAATTATATTCTTCATATTTACAGCCTTGAAAAAAAATGACTTTATATTAAATAGGTATTCCCTAAGCGCCAGAGGACGATACCATCATCATGTGTTTTCTATTCAACTGCTAAAGTTTTCTGACCTGTTTACAAGGAGAGAAGTAATCAATTGTTTTACTTCTTTAAAAGCAACCAAACCTGGTTATATAGAAAGGGAGGAGTTCAGTCATCCCCAAATAACTTGTTGGCAATTGGCAGCTTAATAGCGATTGTGTGGATTTTGCAGGAGGACAGACCTGGGTTTGAATCCTGACTGTCTGTAGCTGTGTAGCCTTTCACAAGTTGCCGAATCCCTCTCGACTTCAGTTTCAGCCTATGGAAGCCGAGGGGCAATGATGCCTGTGGGCAGGACTCTGTGGAGGATTGACTGAAATAATCATGTGAACACCTGTCCCATAGCAGGTACTTGGGAAAACACTGGAATTTGCTCTGATGGAGAAGGGAAGACCGCTCCTGCATGGAAAGCCACTCACAGACCTCCAGGTGTACATTCACCTGAGGCGGGAAGGGAGCCCAGCACTGTGGGGGGTCTTCAAAGAGCACCCTGGGACGCAATCCAGCTTAGCCCTTCTGTAATACCCAGTGCTGTTCTTCTGCCAGATCCTCCAAGTTGAGAGTCTAGTTCACTGGCGGTGTTACTCAGCCACAACTCGGCGTGCCGCTCCTAAGCACTTTATATAGGGCAAGCCTTTTTAGAGGAGGGGAAAATTCTGAGGTTTTCCACACCCAGAAATACTGTCTGTATGAACTGCTGTTCCCATTAGACTGTGAAAAGGAGAAGCAAAAAAAGATAGGAAAAAAAAAGGAAGGCAGAAAGCCACAAGTATCCTTCTGTGGCCTTGATTTCCAATGACTTTAGCGAGTTGCTGCCTCCTTGAGATCTAATCTGAATATATTCCTGTCTGTGCTACCATCATAGCAGTTGTTTGGGCTTCTATAGCATCTTGTCTTGGTAGAGTTTCAGAATGCTCCAATTGTGGGGAACTGGCCAATTCTCCTAGAATCTTTGGTGAAAAAACCTTAACATGCCCATCTTCCCGCTGGGAAAACCAAATTGCTTCCAAGTGCTCCTAATGGCCGAATGGGGGAGTGGGGTGCAGGTTTATGCGTCTGAGCTCTTCCTGTGGGCTGCAGTTTCTGCTCCATCCCTGCCTGGGGACCAGGAAGAAGGGAGGATGACAGGGAATTGGCATGGGCATTGGTCATATTTCTGCCAAGAAGCAGCCTTCCTTTCCTGGTGTGCCCTGAGCCCCGCTGGGGTAGGGTCAAAACCAGCAGCTCCAAGCCCTCCCCACTGCCCACCAAGGAGCGGGTGTGTGCCCATGGGAGCCCCACCCTGGCAGACCACACAGATGCCATTGCCAGGGCTGGGCTCCCGGCGAGGGGGTGAGTAAGGGGCAGGCTTCAACTCCCCTTGGAGTCAATCTTTCCAAACAGGAAAGTCTCCTTGTGTCGCTCAGGAGAGTGGAGCCAATGCGTGCCTTGGAGGAGGTCTGCTCCGAGCCCTGTGCAGATTGGTGCTGATGATTCTTACCAGTTGTGTGTATGTGCAAGAAAAAAAAATCAGAGACGCTGCCTGCCTGCTCCCATCTCTCGCGCGCTCTCTCTCCTGCTCTCTCCCTCCCTTTGCAAACATTGGATTTAAACCTGCTCAGAATTCAGCACAGAGGAAGGCAGCAGCGGCAGCAGCAGCAGAAGCAGTAGCAACCCGGCAGCCAGAGCACCGCAGCGTCGAGATGTACCATCCCGCCTACTGGGTCGTCTTCTCCGCGACAACTGCCCTGCTCTTCATCCCAGGTACCGGAGAAGGGTGTTTTCCTGAGGCGATTGTGCGCTGCCTGAGCAGGAGAGGCAGGGGAAAAAGGAGAGGCAAGGCGGAAGGGGTGAGGAGGGGAGTGTGAGATGCCTGTGAGTGAGAGGTGGGCTTGCTGTGTGCACACACACTCGCTCGCTCACTCGCTCACACGCACAGATGCTTCTAGCAGGGGATTTGCTCCATTCCAGGGGGTCTGGTGAGCTGGGTTCAAGACCTGCACCGTGCTGTGAGGCACTGCTGTTTCTGTGAAGGGTACCAACTGGCATTCACCAGCTGTGGTCCCCGGGGTAGGAGAAGAGAGGTTCCAACTCCTAGCCACGAATCCTTCTTGCCGCCTATGTTGGGACCTGAATCCTTATTTCTCTCTCAGTCGTGGTCTCTCTCTGTCTCTCAGTAGGTCTAGATCTCTGCATCTCCTGTCTCTCTTCTCTCTCTTCCTCCACTCCCTCTCCCTCTCTCTCCTCCCTCCATTCCTCCTCCCTGTTTGCGATCTCTCCTGCCACTCTCCCCTTCTCGCTCCCCCTGGAGCGCCTTCCTCCCCTTCCTGGCCCTTTCCTTCCCTGCTCCTGAATCTGCCCATGCCTTTCTTGTCTTGCACAGCCCTTCTACGGCCTCCCATCCTTTCTTTATCCTTCCACCAAATGGGCAGATTATGCCCTTGAAATTCAGAGTCCTCTCAGTTCCTCCTACTCCTCACACCAGAAATGTGAATTTTCCTTGAATAATTTGGAATGTCTCTACCGCGAGAAGGTTGGGAATTTGGATTTACCTGAATCTCCTCAGCCCCTCCCCTACCTTGCCCAGTGGTTTAAATGTGATCCTACCTCTCACAGCAGTTACTTGTTTGGGGAAAACAAATCTGCAGTGACACAGGTAAGATGCTGCAGTCCTACTAAAATAAGCTTAGTGGCAGCGTTGCAAAATCCAAGGTGTCTTAATAGATTCGATAATTACACAGGAGTCCTTTGCAAGCAGACACTGAATGCCCACAGGCGTCTTTCAAACAATGCTGAAGGGGCTAGGTTATGCTTGCCAAGGTTTCAGGCAGCATCAGAGGGTCTGTGGGGTTTCCATGCTAAACCCCAGCCCGGTTAGGAGTTCCTTTTTTTTCCAAATTGAGATGCATGTATTGGGTTAAGCTTTAGCTTAAATCTAAATTCCCATACATGTATACAAAGAAGCGAATGCTAAACCTTACCTGTTTTTTATAGGTAAGACACACAATTTAACATTTTTATATTCAGAATCAGTTGGTAGAGTGTTTTTTGGGGGGGGTTGGTTTTAAGAACGTAATTCCCTAAGTGCTCCTAAACTGCCAAAGTGAAGTCAGAAAAATGGAAGTTTACTGGGAAGAAAGCAGGGAGGATCGGCTAAAAAAAGAAACCTAGCCACTAATGTTTTGTAATGCCTTTTGAAGATTGCACTTTTTCAAGCAGAGATGGGCTCTGCATAACCACCTTCCCGGATGTTTGTCTTAGGCAGAGAAGTTCAGAATGGGGATTTTAGTTGTTGTTGTTCTTCCAAATTCCAGCAGCCTTGTAGGGGGTTCAGCCTGCGCTGTCTGGGCAGGAAGCGGTGCAGGCAGAGCGTCAGTACTGCCCGGCCTGAGAGAGCAGCCAGGTGGGTGGGTGCCTGGGCCCACCGCACTGGGAGACAAACTTTCCTGCCGATGCAAGTCCCTGCTGGACCTGGCGGCAGCTTCCCCTCCTCCCAGGATGCCTGCGCAGGCATGGGGACCCCCGCCCCCGGGAATCCTGGCTGTGTGAATGCGCCCCTCACGGCAGAAATCAGAGCATTACACTTGAGAAAGGGGAGGGAGTGAGCCCCGTTGGCAGAAGCTGCATTGCAGTGCACCCTGAAGGAAGTCAGGAACTGGGTGATATCTCCCTCTAGGGGTCCCATAGCACCCTAAAGCACAGCTCCACTGCCTTGGTGGGGAGCAGGCAGAGCTTGTTGCAGGAGAAGCACCCATGCCTAACGCAGGCTGGCTGCATGGAAGGGGAATGAACCCGGCTTCCCGAGTCCCTGTGTCTGCGCTTCCTGAGCTGCCCGGTGGGGTGGCTGATGATGCTGAGCTCCCTCCCGCGTCTTCTGGGGAGGGCCAGGCACAGCCTGTGTCCCGTCTTTGCACAGAACCTATCACCTGCTCTTTGTGCTAATTGTGCCAGGAGCCTGGCAGGAGAGATCCAGAACAGGGGGAGGAAAAGTTGGCATTAGGAGGTGTAAGTAGAGTGAAAGAAAACATCGCATCTGCAGGGGTCCTGTGGGAAATGGAACCTGGCTGGGTCCAAAACTTCTGATGAGCTGCAGTGGCTTACTTGTGACTTCTTTCCCATCTCTTTTACCTCCTCTGTTATAGCTTTAAGCTTCTTCTTCTTCTTTTTTTTCAAATGATGCTTTTTCTCCCATCGGGATTAATACCAGCTTGTTAGCCATTTAGTTTCCCTGCGTCTAAAGACGGAAGGCTAATGCAATAATGCAACCCTGACCTGGTTAGGCCTCCGCGCCGTTTTATTCTGCAGCTTTCTATTTTTCTTGGTAAAACACGTTTCCATCCCAGAATAATTTTAAGGTTAATGCTGTTGTCGTCTGGTGCCTTCCAGGGGGAGACTGATGGCCATAAATTGCTTTTCTAAGCAGAATCCCTGGGCTGGGAAAGACGGTCACCAGTGGAGACTGTGAGGAGCCCACACCTCAGGCAGGCAGGCGAGGGTGCAGGCTGACTGTCACGCACGGCCGGAGACATGGCACGTGGTGGCAGTGAGTGTGCTGTCCCAGGGAGGAGGAGAGACAGGGTCTGCCCTTGGGTCTGGAGGCTCTGTGGGAAGATGAACAGGGTGGGAATACGGAAGTGACACCTGGACATTCGCATGAGAACCACCTGGGGAGGGGGCAGGTTGAAGTGTGCAGTCCCTGGTGCATCTCTGCCACAGGCCTTGCTGGCTGGCCTCAGGCCCTTCTCATGGCTTCCTGGCCCCACTGTCTGTCGTTTAAAAGCCAGTGTCAGGTCCTCCAGCACTGGGGTCAAAGCCGGTCTTCTGCCTGTCTTTTTTCTCCTCTGGCTCTGAGAATGGTGGCCAAGGGGGCAGGCAGGTGGTGTGAGGAGGATGTTCTGGAAGCAGCAGGCAGCCCGAGGCCTGCCAGGGGTCCAGCTCGCTGACGCTGATGGGGTATTGCCAGCCTGGAGGGCTTCTTTCCTCAAATTTGCCCCTCCTCCATGGCCCACCCTGTTTGAATCTTCTGTCCCATGACTCTGAGCAGGAAAGTGGCTGTGAGGAGGCCTCATTGCCCAGCCTGGACTGAGTTCGTCCTTGTGCACAGATCCTCGAGCCTGGACTCTTGGCCGCAGCCTCATCTCCCACATCTCGCCTGTCGAGGGCCAGAAACCCTGGGCTTGGACAGAAAATGCCCTGAGGCTTAGGGTTCCTGCTTCCCAGCACTCAGCTTCTTGCACCTTTATTGCTTAAGGGAAGTCCTGAAATCTCAGGGTTTGGAGCTGGGATGTTTGGCTTTGGGGTAAGATCTGGGGCCGGACTCTACAGCCAAGTTATGGCAAATTCCATTCCCCCTGACACCCGCCCCCCATCAGCAGGCTGATGAACCTGCTAGGACTGGTGTGCACGAGGGATCAAGTGGGAGAACCGAGCTCCAGACTGACCAAGAAAGAGATGGGAATGAGGACTGAGAGTTACCGCATTCATCACCCTTCAGCCAATCACAGATTCATGCCCCCTCCCCGAAGAAGGCTATCATGTGGCCCCCAATCCCTTAAAAATGATTGACATGCTAATAAGGTCAGGCCACTTCTGCCGGCATTCAGCATTGGCCCAGTGGCAACAGCAGGCGCTGAGCAGGAGGCAGGTGTTGCTGCCTCATAAAGACCTCAGTCACCGCGCTGAGCAGCATTACTCAGCCTGAGGTTAATCAGAGAATCCGGATGGCTTGAGATTCTCCCGTGTCGCTGCAGTCCTGTCCGCCTTCCTGCTTTCTTTCCTTCTTAGCACCCTCGGCCACATCCCCTGTAACCTAGAAAATTACAGAAGGAGATTCCTTAAACAGCTGGTGCTTGCCTGCATTTGTTGTCTGGCAGCTCTGGGCCTGGGTCTGCCAGCTGGCCACCGGGAACTGCCCCGCATGGGTATAGCCTCACATCTGTGTTGGGGCTTCCTGGGGCAGAACACACTTACCATCAGCTGGGACTCTGCCCGAGCCTCTGAGCATGCTGAAAGCTGAGAAGTTCCACTCTTGGATTAGTTGCTCTGTGAGGTTCATTTGATTGGCTCCAGGCATTCTCTGAGTCTCAGCTTACCAATCTGTAGAATGGGTTCCAGCTATGTACGCTCCTTGTTTCCAACTGGACGGAGTAGCCAAAAGCCTAGGTTAGATGATAACAAGGTAAACATTTCTGGATTGTTGTCGTAAAAACCTCATCCTGGTCTCCTAAGAACAGGGTAAAGAGAGAAGGCTGCTCACACATAGCAAAAAGGGAGAGGACATTCCTCATTATGGAAGAAGGAGGAAGACAAAGTAGAGCCCTACTACTCTCACATGTCCTTGCTACAGTGATGAAAATTAGCAAAATACAATCCACCCATTCCTTTATTCAATAGGACTTTATGTAGGTTTTGATTAAACAAAATGCATTAATTAAAACATTCTCCTGTATGAAAGACCTTAAATCCAGCAAAACAGGGAATTATTCAGGTTTTTCTTTCCTTTTGACCCCCAGTGGAATAAGCATCCTGACTTTGAGCTTCCTGGGCCTTGGTTTCCTGCTGTGGAAAACGAGGGCAGCAGGCACAGCCCTTTGGTCTTCCGCAACGTTACTTTGGGATGTTTTGGGCAGGGTGCTGGGTACCTGGACTTGTACATCAGCCCTGGGCAGCTGGACCTCTATGCAGTGGTTTCTTGTGGCCGTGATTGCCTTTGGCCTGTGGGTGCTGTGTTTCTTGAGGCTCACCAGATGGGGGCCACCAGCCCGTGGCCCTGCCTGCAGAGGGACTGCTGCCGTCACCACGGCTGCCTGGGGCCGGGGGAGAGGAGAGATGGAAGCAAACCGCCATTCCTGTCAGTGCATTCAAGTGGCGGCCCCCAGGTGGTCTGTGGCTGCTGTCAGGAGCAGTGGTATTAGCACCTGGGCGAGCCGAGGGGCACCTTCCAGGCCCAGGCTGGGAGGGCAGGGTGGACTGGCATCACCCTGGGGCCTCCCTGCTCGCCCAGTCCTTCTGAGCCCGGTCCTTATGTGCAGCGCCGAGTCCCAGGACGTTTGTCCCTCTTGCCTTTTGTGCTGTTGGTGGGAGACCCGGACTTAGAATTTGTTCCCCATCTGTAAAACCTTGGTTGCCTCTGCCTTTCCCCACGGGGCAGGAAGGCAGTACCACAGCGGGGCATGGATACAGTCCCGCCTGCTAGAGTTCCACGCTGCTCACCAAATACCCCAAGACGGCGCTCTTTATACGGCTCGGAGAAGCATTCAAGGTAGCTCTGAGAATGGAGCATAAAGAAACACTAAACCAGAGATAAACTTGAAGACGAGCGTGCTTACTACTATCTTCCTACAGGTGTGAGAATAGACAGTCCCCCTTCTCACCCTCACCACCCTTTGGCCGGTCATAGGTCTGTGCTTCTCCCGCCCTGCAACCACATGCACAGGCACAGGTGCTTACAAGCCAGAGGTTAGCTCCTCTCAACGTCACATCTCAACCCCTCAAGAAATGCAAGCCCTCCCTCTTGTCTATGATTTCTACCCTTCCAGAAGTCCAGTTGTGGCCCCCAGCCTCGGTGCTCTCCCTATGGGCACACATGGCAACAGGCCCACGTGCTGTTGTGCCAGACACAGCTGCACACGTGTGTGAATGTGGAGACTCCCTGCGCATCCGCCCGCTTGCTCCGTGCCCCAGAGCCGGTAGGTGCTAGAGGCAGGGTTTGCACTCATCTCCCATCACCTCCCCCGACTTCGCCCTTTGGTGTTGAGAGGCTGGGGAGTTCCCTGCAGTCATTAGACTAACTTAATTAAATGTTTGCAAAATGCTTCGAGACACCCCTGGGCAATGTGCTGGGTAAGTGCAAAGCATTATCCTCATGATGCAGGCACATTCCCTTTAATGAGCAGAGCTGCTGTGCTGAGAGACCCCCGGAAAGGCCAAGATGAATCGATGCATTAGGACACAGGCCATTGATCGGGATGGCTGCTTGCGTGTTTGTGGGAAATGATAAGTGACAATTGGATCGCACACTGAATCCAACATGGAGAAAACCAGGATAGTTGGCACTTTGAGGGACGGTTTGTTGAAACTTTATTTCCGGGGAATTTACAAATGCTGTTTTAGCGCACTTGGGAGTTTGCCAGTGGTTCTACCAAATATAGTAGCAGTCTCATGCTTTATGGCTCGCCTGGAAAATTTATCTTTGGTCTCATTAGTTCCTCACCAAAGGACTGTGAGATAGGCAGGGTAGGTGTCACCCAAGCGTGATCTGATCTTTGCTTTGCTTAAAACCCTATGCTGACTTCCAGTTGACTCTATAATACTGGGGTTCCAAATACCTCACATGGTCCCCGAGGCCATGATCTGGCCTCACTTCCCCATCCATCTTCATCTCCACTTCTCTGCCCTTCCGGATCTCAGCTTCAGTCACTCTGGACAATCTCAGTCTCTCAGACAAACCACGTTCTCTCCTTCCTCAAGGGCTTCACCTGTCAGGTTACCTGAGCTTGGAACATTCCGATCCTCTTATATTTTCTTTCTGGCTCAACATCCTTTTCATCCTTCAGAGCTCAGCTTAAATGTTGCTTTCCCAGGAGTTCATGCTTGATGCTTTAAAGTAGGATGGGCCTCCTGTTTATTATGCAATTCCTCAGTCCCAGGCCTCTGTTTCCTAACACTGTGAGTCCACGTATTGTAAAGTAGCTCCTGGTTTTCTCTCTCCTTCCTCTCTAGCCATGGTTTATAAAGGCAGCACTGCCTCCGTTCTGTCCTCCACCATATCCTCAGTGCCTGGCACATGGCAGAGAGCAAGTGCTCACACAGTGTTTGTTGAATGAATGAGTGAGTGGATGAATGAATGGATAAATGAGCAAGTCACCAGCCAAGGTCACACAAATGCTAAGTGTCAGCTTATTCTATGCCATCGTTCTGTTCCATCTCATTGACTCCTCAAAGGCGTCTGGGCCTGGGCGTGCCCAACAGCTTCCCCACCTGCAGAGTGAGGCCAGAGAAGCTGGAGATGGAATGTGCAGGGAATGCTTGTAATGATTATTCATTCCAGCGTTCGTGCTTGTCAATAAACACCAGCTCTGAGCTACCAACCAAACACACATGCAGCCGCTCAGAGCTGGAGCTGCATACTTTTGGATCTCACATCACACGTTGCGACAGACACGCCTGAGAGTGCGAGTCATTCCGTAAACACAGATGTGGGCCCTAATGTGGGCTATTGGTTTAATACAAACTAAAATTACTCAGTACACTTAATCAGGGTGTCTGTTGAAGTGACCATAATTACTTGAAACTTAGAGTCATGGCCGTGGTGCCAACAAGTAAAAACTGTACCAGTACAAGGAGGTCTTCCGCTGTTCATAAGAAGTAAAGTGTTGGGGTAGGGGAAGGACATGGCAATGGCATAGGAGTCATGTATGGTAAGTTGCTACTTAAACCAGTTGACATTCATATGGAAAAGGCGTCAAGGGGCTCGGTAAATCAGAGGAAGTAGAAAGAGGGCTCTGTATCACTTCTTGTCCCTAGTCACTTTTCATAGTCCAACCCATGTCAGAGTTGCTCTTTCATGGCTATGGGATTCTCAATGGCAGAGAGCTTGACTTATTCATCGCTGAATGTTCTCCAGTCCCAAGCTTATTCATTTATTCAACCTGTGATTTACTGAGTGATTACTATGTGACAAGTACCATGCTAGACACTGGGAATGTATTCCTGATCAAAAATGTTATGGTCCCTGGCCTTGTGAAGTTTATAGACCCATGGAGGAGACAGACAAACACCCATATGATTGTGAAATGCCAGCCGAGCTAGAGCTGTGGACAGGGAGCTGAGTGGTGTTATGATTGTGTGATCTTGCCAGGGAGGCTGGTGAAGCCTTCCTTGTGAAAGTGACAACTGAGCAGATATATGAAGGAGGAGGAGTAGAAATTATCCACATCCAAGGGGGAAGGCCAGGGGAAGAGGCAGAATGAACAAGAGATGCAGAGGTCCCACAGGAGGAAGAGTGAGAGCAGGCTCTCCCGTCTGGCTGGAGGCTAGAGGAAGAGAGCCTGGTGCGACATGAGATCGGTGGGATAGGAAGGAGTGAGAGGAGGACAGCTCTCAAAGGTTATGCTAATCTTTTTCTTTTTTTTATTTCAGCATATTATGGGAGTACAAATGTTAAGGTTACGTATATTGCCCATGCCCCCCCACCCCCCTCAAGTCAGAGCTTCAAGCATGACCATCCCCCAAACGTTGCTCATCTCATTCATTATGCTTGTATATACCCATCCCCTCCTCCCCCTCCACCTGCCCGACACCCGATAAATGTTATTCCTATATGTCCACTTAGGTGTTGATCTGTTAATACCAATCTTGAAGGGCTTTATTCTAGAAAGGATGGAACACCGCTGATGTGCTTCATGTGGTGGGGGTGGGGACCATGATTTACACTTTTGGTTCTTGTTCTCACCGCCCTTTGCAGAATGGATTAAGGGTGAGCAAACCAGGAAGGCGTAGGCTAGTTGGGAGGCCACTGCAGTGGTTCAGACGGGAAATGGCAGTGCCTTGGGACTCGGGAGATGGAAGTTGGGACGGAGAGACACGAATGCACTTGAGAGCATTTAAAGGAAAGTCACAGGTAAGATATAGAATCTGCAGAATCTGAATCTGCAAGTATATCCACAGCCAGCACTGGCATCCTTGGGGAATGCTGAGATCATCTGCCCTCAAATTCCTGCTTGACCACCATCTCTTTCAGTCTCTTTCAGTTTAGGTGTGATCTTGCCCTGGAACAAGCACAAGGTTGTTTTTAGAAATTCTATACTTCCTGGAAGTCTAATAATCTCAGCCTCTTGACTGGTGTTCTCTCAGGGTCTAATGTGGGAACTTAAAATCTCATCACTCAACTTCCCTATCAACAGATTGCAAAGAGCTCTAGTTACGTTATCTGCTGGATTCTGCCCGTGGTTGTTTCCTCCTGGAAGTGGTTCAGATGGGAAATGGCAGTGCCTTGGGACTCAGGAGATGGAAGTTGGGATGGAGAGACACGAATGCACTCGAGAGCCTTTAAAGGAAAGTCACAGGGATTTTAGAGCAGCTTTAATTGAACCCTAAAGTGACTTGTGGGCACCAAGATGCAACTACTTCACAAATATTGTCACAATGATGCCAGAGTATGAATGACCTTCCCCAAGGTCCATTGCCTAGATCAGGAGTCCTCAACCGTTTTTTAATAGGGGGCCGGTTCACTGTCCCTCAGACCGTTGGAGAGTGCACACTGTGGGCCCAGGACGAGTCGGCTGCTAAGCAGGACAGGCAGTGGCAGCAAAAACACCTGGCAGGCCAAATAAATGTCCTAGGTGGGCAGCATGTGGCCCGAGGGCCGTAGTTTGAGGACGCCTGGCCTAGATCCTTATGGCTCCCTACAAACACTGTGAAAACCACAGTAATTTATTTAGAAAATTAGAGGTCCTTGGAACTGAAAGAGACTTTGGAGATTGTCTAGTGCATCCTTTCATTTTATAGCTAGGCATTGAGGCATCGAGGCAAAGGGACTCCAAGTGCCCCCCTGGAACACGGGTCTTCTCATGACGTGTCTGCTGTCGTATCAGCATCTTAGTGCAGGGCTGAGCTGAACTCTGTCTCCCAGTCTGGCGACCAGTTGGAAAATGGACCTGCAACCTTGGCCATTACTCTGTTCCCCCGAAGCTCTCTCACCTTAGTGCGCAAAGAGCACTGTGGGACAAGGTGGCTCCATGGTATCTTGTGCCCAAGGATTAGAGTCAGGGGTCGAGAAGCAGAAACCTTTTCCTTTTCAGAGGCATTTTCATACTTCAAATGGCCTTTGTAACTGAACCAGGACACTTCTAGAAACACACTGTTCCTTGATATACAGAAGAATATGCTCAGGGTAGTACAACACCAAATGCCAGATATGTGTCAACCTGATTTGTTTGGTCTACACACCGTGACAAGCACCTGCTTTTATCCTCACTATATCATCAAAATATCTATTTTTAAATATCTGTTTGGGCTTGGCTCTGAACTGAGCTAAGAGAAAATCTATACTGAGAATCCCACAGTCTCTACATTAATGATTCATGCGTAAATGGTGACTTACAGTGCACAAAACACATCCATGTACGTCATAACTATTTCTGTGTGCTGGTCAGAGAGGCAGCCCAAAGCGCCAGGTCTTCTTGCCTCCGGACCCTGCCACCACCACACTGCCTTCACAGGCAACAGCGTGGCTATCCAAACAGTCAACACCCTTGGTCCAAAACAGCTGTAGACAAATGCAGAGTGGGGAACCAGAGTTTAGGTTCCAAAACATGCCAGATATGGTCTATGGTCAGAAGGCAGGCTTGCTGAGTCAGGACAGCAGTGAGACCAAGCACTTATGGGCACTTCCACGCCTAGGAAGACAGGCCTAAGGAAGCCTTTGGCTTCTCTGAATAAGCCAACCTGGTTCTTCTGAACAGCCCAGTGCCAAGGGATTTCCCATATCCTCAAAGAGAGGAGAATGTTGGAAGAGAGAATGTGGCAGATGGAAATAGCCCATCGGCTTACAGGTTCCAAAAGAAGCTGGAGTTTCCTTGGGAGTCCCCTGGCTTTATCCCATGAGGAAGAGAGTGCCCAGTCTTACTTGGCACTGGGATGGATGCCTCTTTGGGTGAAGCCCAGATGGGAAAGGATGATGAAAACCACTATCAGGATTTCATATTTTTTTCCTGATGGGCCCCACCCTCCTTTTGTTTGGGGCGATTCTTGGGAGTCGAGGAACACCGCTTAACAACTGCCGTCCGCTTAGACCCACGATGTCCATGAAGATTGGGCCGCTTCTTTCTTATGACCCAGATGACTGTTTCTTTCCCTCTTTCACTTAAACTATTTATTTATAAAGCAGACAACTAGCCCTCCGCAGCCTCCTTGTGGAGGTCCGACATGGTGACCACAGACATGGTCGCTGGCTTTGCCTCTGGGCTTGTGAACCTGGAGGCCTTGGGCAAGCATTTAAACTCTCCAAGATGTTTAATCCTCTCTTTAAAATGGGAAAAAAGAACTGCTGTGCCTACTTCCCCGGCGGCCTGAAGGCGCAGGAGGCCCAGTAGGCGCGCACCCTCTGTGCAGTCGCGGGCTGCAGGGCCCACCGCCTCGCCTGGGCAGGCCACTTTTGTCTGGGTGTTTCTCTCCTCGTCTTCCGCGATTTTCTCTCTTTCCCTGGCTACGATGGGTTGTGAAGATAACTAGCAGTGGAGCACATGCCAGAGTTTCTGTGACTCTTGTTTTGAAGCAGGAGGCCTATTCAGGGAGCTCTTTCGTTCACTTCCCAGGCATGAATCAATGTTTGGTTAGCCTCTTTTTTTTCCATGGAGAGCCCTGGAAGGTGGTTTATGTTTCCCCGCTGAGCCCTGCCAGAGAACATGGACTCTGCCATTTGGGCTGTGATGAGAGATGCTTGGAATGGGTTGAGAAAGAGCTCTAACGGAGAGCCTAAAGTTGGGCTACAAGTACTCCCTGGCTCTGTGAGTAGCAGGCCTGGGCTGCCAATGCCTGCCTCATGTGGTCACCATCACTCCCCAAGGTAGAACTTCAGGGAATAGTGTGTGGATGCAGAATATTCTTTTGTGGAAAAAGGGGTCCTCTTTGGCATTCCTGAACACGTACTAGAGAGGGACCTAAGTCTTCTGCACGTAGGTTGATTAGTGGATCCCTAGAAATTAGACTCTTCTTTGCCCAGGCCCAGGGCAAAACCACACAGCACCTTGAGTCCCCACAAACCTTTGCAGTCTATGCTGGGTTGAGTCTAAAATGAGAGCTATTGATTCAGTTGTGTGATTGGTGACAGAAAAGGAGTAACCTCTGGGGTCACACCCCTTTCTTGTGCCCCAATGCAACATGCTTAGCTTTTGATAGCCTCAGAAAAAGACCCCGCTTGGGCAGAGAAGGTGAGCTGCCCTGCAGTTCCGAAAAGGGCCCTTGAGATCGTGAACCTCCTGAGCACACTGCACTTGGGAAAAGTCCTTTTGTGTCACAGGGCTGCCTTCCAGGCGGCTAAAGCTTGCAGGACTTGAGTGTAAGCTGGGTCTCAGGAGGACAAGAGAACTCTTTGTGCCTTAACTACACACTGAGTCTTTGTCTTGTCTGGAGTCAGGTGGAGAAGTGCTCTATCTCCTCTTTGGAAATAGAAAATTCATTCTTCATCATATGTTAATATTCATAAAGGTCTCTGGGCCTTCCCTGGATGGGCAGACTCTCACAGATGTAAGGCAGCACCATCTAGCTTGGGTTTGAACTGCTCAGTCCCAGGCCTACAGCCCCCAGCCCTGGCTCTCACTCATACGCTTGAGAAGCTGTGTTGATGGGGTCAAGACTCCTGGGAATGGTGGATGCTTCTTTGGAAGCCAATCAGACACGACCAGGGATGGCTGATTGGAGGCAGGCTTGTCTGGCAGGCACATCTGCTTGTGGATTACAGCTGCAGAGAAACCAGTGACACTTCTGCCTGGTCGGTCTTCCAGAAGCACCATTGGAGAGTGCGCGCCCTGGAAGGGCAAGAGGCTTTCTTGGTACCAGGCTCGTGTTTTATGCTGTGGTTGAAGAACAGAGCCTGGAAGAGAGGTCAAGAAGATAAGGAAGATGAAAGAAAGCAAAAAAGATGATTTATAGCTTTGTTTCCCCTGTGAAGGTGTCTTCTATTCTCTATTCCTCTTTATTTTCAGTTACTCATGACTATTTTTTTCTGCTACTTTTTGGTGGTGACATCTGGGAATAGAAGGGCCATGATAGATTTTTCAGGAGAGGCAAAGCCCCAGAGTTTACCTGTCCTTCTGTTATCACTCCCAGGTGGGGTTGTTTTGCCGTCAGTGAATCTCTCAATTAGGCCTGTGGTTGGACTTTATTTTGCTCAAAGCAATTAATACATAAGAAATATCTTAATTACTCTTTCAAGATTTCTTGAAGGCTCCGCTTTTTCTTGCAATGAACATTTAAAGGTGGATGGCAGAGTGAAGCCAGAAAGCAAAGGTTAGGAAGAAAGTGGAAATGACAATTTCTAGAAGCCAAAGGCAAGGAAGGATAAAGGTGAAGCCCAGGCCACCAAGCATGAGGCCTGCAGGGACTGAACGGAGGCAGGAGATGAGTCAGCCGCCCAGCCAGGAAGGCTGGCCATGCACTGGGGAGAAGGAAGCCCGAGCCCGGGGATGTTCCTACTCAGAGCAGAGCAGCTCCGGCGCCTCGGTGGAGCATAGAGTGTCTGCGCTGTCAGCCAGGGGCCGCGCCTCTGTGGCAGGCTGAGCATGGAGGCCAGGCCGCAGCAGCTCTCACACCAGAAATCCTGAGGGGTGGCACGGGGCATCTCGGTGTGGACCACAGCTGCGCGTCTTCCAACCTGCCCTGTTTACGGCCACCATGCACCCATACACGTGCACACCCTCACACAGAACACACATACGCATCCCATCCACTCACACGCATACCCACATATCCATACGTGCACACACACACTTACACACCACACATCCATACACACACACCCAGGCACATATCTCACTTCTTTTGTTAACCTTTTTTGCTACTGAGGTGTCCTTCAAAGGTCATCTCTTTGTAACATTAGAAGCAGAGATGTCAGGGACTCCACTTTGGTACCAGCAGTGCTGGTATTGCTTCCTGGACGTTGTGGCCTTTCAGTCACCAGATGCCAGAAATGGAAGGACTCAAGAGTGCTTTCGTCCTCCATGCTCGCTTGGTGGGTGGCGCTCACCAAGGCGGGCATCCTTGGCTAATGCCTCTCCACACCCACCTGCAGCCACGGCGCCCCTTTAAAGAGCCGCTGTAGTTACTCGCTCACCTTGGCTCAGAAAATTCCTCCCATCTCACCTCCCTTCTTCAGGAATACCCTCTTCTCGGGATGCTGTCCTCTGTCAGCTGCGTGGCCCAGCTGCTTGGACGGCTCTGCTCGGGAGTCTGCTCAGCTCTAATCAGTTTTCCTTCCCCCAAGCTGACGCCTCTCCCATCACTTCCCGTAGCTCCGCGTCCTGCTGCCTGTTGTCTGTCTGTGCAGCGCAGACGCCTACGGGTCCTGCTGCGGCACAGGGGAGGGTCCGTCCCCAATCCCCGACTCCCAGCTGCCATGTGTGGACCCCAGTAGTGCCAGCTGCCCTGTGTGGACCGCAGTAGTGCCAGCTGCCCTGTGTGGACCGCAGTAGTGCCGCTGCCCTGTGTGGACCGCAGTAGTGCCGCTGCCCTGTGTGGACCGCAGTAGTGCCGCTGCCCTGTGTGGGCCGCAGTAGTGCCAGCTGCCCTGTGTGGACCGCAGTAGTGCCAGCTGC